>JAEQML010070115.1:0-17015 GCA_016904865.1 Pissodes strobi | reverse complement strand
AGCCCTGAGACTAAAACTGAGTTGTCAGAATATTCATCAAAATTTACAAATATATTATCTAAGAGTAACTTAGTAGTCTTAGTTACCCTTGTTGCTTCTAATATTGTTTGAAAGAGATTACAGCTATTTAGCACATCTACAAACATATTCTTATCCCTACTTTCTAACATAAAATTGACATTAAAGTCACCACACATTACAATTTTAAAATCGACATACTTTTGGATAATCTCTCCTAATACCTGATCTAATCTATTTAAAAAAGTTATAAAATTTCCTAGACAACTACGATACACACATAGAATTAACATGTTTTAAACACATTTGCAATACAGGAAATTTCTAACTAACCTTCTATACTTTTGTTATTTATGCTTTTATCTTCTTGGAATCCGAGGACATCCTCTCTAGCCAGTATGCACGAACCCCTATGAATCATGTGTGTTCGAGCACAGCATGCAACCATTTTGTAGGACTGTATATTTACATAGTCTACTTCATCATGCTGATTCCTTTTCCCCACATATCTGCAGCCATCACCCTTTCTCTTGCATTAAAAGGCACTTGTACCTTAAATGAACTTTTATATTTCTCCTTTCTTGTTTTCATCCTCTCACAGATGCATTGACAATTAAAAGTGTCGGTTATGATTTTAAATCATTTATGGTAACCTCAGGATTTAAGCCGGACACAAACAAGAAGGACTGTTTCATGGCTCCTTTCAGCCTGGAGTTTTCATTACATCCTTGGATTGGCTTAGGTCTTGGTTGCTCTGAAAGGCGCTTTTTACGTCGAACAGTTTCACAGGATCCATTTCTATTGGCGGCTTGTTCAGTTATTTGATCAGGTTGATTTTCCGTTTTCTTTTGTTGTTTTTCTCTTGGCGTTCCCGTCCGTTCGTTGACGTTGACAGCTTTGACATTGACCATGTTGACGTTGACAGCCTTCGCCTTGACACGTGTAGGAATGTCTTTCGATATCGACGATTTCCTGGTCGCCAGTATTTCAACAGGTGCCGCCGACTTATGCGTAATCTTTATCCCGTTATCGTTGTTCGTTTCAGGAGTTGGAGTAGTTGGATTGATGCACCGTCCATCTGTATCAGTCGGCGCCGGCGCTGGGATGTTCAAATTACCCTCAGGCGTGGCTTTATACAGGCTCTCTGTTTTTTAGCAGGTTATTTTCCATGGCAATAATTTCTCCATGTATTTTCTTGTACATTTCGGCAATATCTTGTTGTGTACGTTGCTTGCAGCCCCGAAATTCTGAGGGCACACGATTGGTGGTAAACTATTTTACAAGAATTACACTTCACACCCACTTTATCCACATTACTTTTGCAATACTTGCATTTTTTCACTCGGCGCCATCTTGTTACTACTATTATGGATGTTAAAGTCAAAGGACTTCGAACAGTATAAGTGCTGAACATGAATGGGACATTTTGGGGATACGAGCCGTATGTGAGTGTCGTAAAGTAACACGAATGTAAAGAGAGGTTTTCACACTTGTTGCAAACTATACTTGTCTACAACTCAACTATAATAATTTGGGTCGTATTTTACCATTTAATCATTTCATATCAAAATTTACATTAGGTAATAGGCATTTTTCACGGATTGCAAAGTATCCAATATCCATCTCATTAATCTATTTTAACCATTTTCGAGCCTATCGTAGACAAAATTCAAATTCAAGTAATTTATTGGTATCAATATACGTACCTACAAAAGTATTTACACAAGTCAATGGTCAAAAAGAAATGTCAAATTAAAATTACAATAAAAATTTTCTACCTATCACTTAATATAAACAATTAAAATGCATTAAAAATTATCATTAAAATTTTTGGACATAACAAATGAACTCATTAAATCAAGAAATTAAAACCTTGTCAACAGTGTAGAAGGCACCCGCCAGAAGTGTCGTTTTGAGTTTATGTTTGTAGAGCCGCATAGGCAGCATTTTTGTATCAGGTGGAAGTTTGTTATAAAATTTGATTGACAGGCAGCCAGTACCATCTCGGCACCTCTCCAGACGTCGACAGGCAGGTACGATATCAGTTCTTTGTCGGGTATTATAGTTATCAATATCACTGTGCACTGTGAACTCCGCTAATTTAGATTTAACATAGATAAGATCCTCCAGTTTAAATGCTAATGGCAAAGTTAATATTTTAAGTTGTCGATATGCTGGCCTGCAGTCTTTCCGATAATGAAGCCGGGCCAAAGTCCTGACCGCCTTTCGCTGCACCCCAAATGCTCTATTGGCCACCGGAGCTTGGCCCCAGATGAGCACCGCACAGGTCATGATCAAGTGAAATATGGCAAAGTATGCATTCCATTTTTTAGTGCAAACAGACTGCTACAAAGTGTTTTTGTTAGTTGATCTGTGTGTGTATTCCATGTTAGCCCATGATCTAAGGACACTCCAAGAAATTTTACAGATTCGTGCTCATTGTTATTAGGATTGGCATCTCTAAGGGAGAATGCAATCTAACCCAAACTAACCCCTCTCGACCGCGCCCCATCCATCCCCTGCATGGCCTCAACGAGGTTACTCGCAGTTGCAGCAAGTTAGGTGACGTCGGGCAACAGTGTGAATCTTGCAAAGGTTTCCCAAATTGGTAAATCGTTAATATAATTATATTAGGAACACTATTGGTCCCAATACCTATCCCTAAGGTACTCCCACCCCAATCTCAGCCTCCTTGGACTACACCACTCCCACCCTCTGCATCCTGCCTTTGAGATAACTTTTCACTCGCTGAATTGCCAGGCTACCAAAATTATAATATTTCACATTACTTAGGTCGCACAGCAAAGTAGCATTAAAATCCTTGCTCTCAAAAGCGTCCTGAAATGTTTGAATCAAGTGCAATATGCCCATAGTAATATTGCGACCTCCACGGAAGCTAAATTGGTACTCTGAAAAAGACGAGTTATCTTCAGCAAATGACACAATCTGTTTAGCCATGGATTTTTCCATGATTTTGACAATAGTCAAGAGCCATGTTGACTATATAGTTAGATGCTTGGTTTTCTATCACCATTTTTGTATATGGGCAGAACTACGGCTTTTTTGAATATTCTGGGGAAAACTGTTTTTATAGAGATGCTCATCAACCTTGTGAGTGGATATATAATTTGGTTTCTTGCTGTTTTAATCATCCTTAGATTTAGCCCGAACACATCATAGCTGGTTTTATTTCCAAGTTGTTTATAATATTCCCCATTCCAATAAAGCTTATGTCCCGAAAGGCGGATGCAGCAGGAGGAGTTGCCACATGATGCTAGTTATATAAAGAGTCTATATTTACATCCGGTATTTTATTTACCAAGCTAGTTGCGATATTACTAATATAATTGTTAAATTATTCAGTAGTGATCAAAGTGCCAGCAACACTATCTTTTGATCTACCAGAATATTTATTTATTATGTTCCACAGGAGTTTAGCAGGATTACCCGAAGAGGCTATGAACCTTTCATCAGCCGCTATTTCAGATTTTTTTAATTGCCCTTTTATATTTATTTCTATACATTTTAAAGTTATTTAAATAAGGTTCACACTGATATTGTTTACTTAACTCACCTAAAAATTGCAGCTGCTTCCTCATTCTACCAAGACTTTCAGCAAACCAACTGACACTCCCTACTAGGTCCGATTTTACACTATATGTCTTAAGCGGAAAATCTGTCTCATAATTTTGCTTTAGCATATCGATGAACATGATAAATTTATCCTCAATACCGATTTCCCGATCCCTGACTAAATCAAATAAATTATTCTCCACCAAACCACAGAAAGCATGCAGGCCTGCCTGTTTTCTAGGTCTAAATGATTTTTTAAGTGACTCATATATTAATTTACTAAACAGGTCAATTTGTAGAAGCTGTACTGAAATGTCCGAATCAATAATTATTGACCTATAACTTTTATCAGAAAATTTAATAAAATATATTTAGCTTTATCATCCGTCAGTTAACCCGAAAAATAGCAAAGAACTTTCCAGGATTAAATAACGTGTTCTAAACCCTTATCAATCAAGGGGTCCCCTTGTTTTTCTGTAAGAAATTTCAAAGAGTACCGTTAATCTCTCACAAGATAAAATCAGTTACGTAATTTTATTTAGTACAATGAAAGATCATTACTTAAAAACCCTCTGTGGTGCTTTTATTCCTCAAATATTTCTCTACGCTGAAAAACAAAAATATTTATCAGGGCGTCCTAAAAAATGTATCAATATAGATATCCACTAACAAATCATAATTTATTTTTTCAGATTATTCGAAAACATAATCAATTAATATAAGTACTTACCAATAAACGTTTTACAAACAATGTTAGATCTATTACTTCCACACCTGACTTGAATTATTATCTCAGGAAAAAGTGTAAATTTTCCACTATTGTTTGTTATTCTGTGTGTGTTTGTGCAAGTTTGTATTTTCTAGCGATAATTTTCAGATGACTTGAAATATTGACTTTAAATTTGGCGCACGGAAGAAGTTATTTATGAGCAGTATTTCTTGAAGGAAACTGAATAGAAGACAATGAGGATTAATATATTCTTTATTATTGTCACTTTTTTTAATAATATGGTCGATAGCGGGCGAATCACTGATAGACAAAATTTATTTTTTCTTGTAACATTAAGCTGAATAGCATACTACAGTAGAAAGCCTATCTGAATACGAAAATAACCAAAAACAAAAATTAACACTTAAGGTGTTCTGTTACGTTAAACAAACAACATATAGGTACAAGGGCTCCATTTAATATTTATTGAAAACATATTTTACAGTTTTTTAACCCGACTATATCTATAATTTATATTAAATTGTTGCGCGTAAAACGCTTTTAAATGAGTTAGCAATATAAAATAAATAAGATGTTACCTATCCTTAAGGATGCGGCCAGCGCAACATGTGCTCCGACTGCTCGTCGGTGCGGCGTGGGAGTGGGTCAATTATCTATTTTTGGCCAGGGCACCACTAGTTAAAATAACTAAATCCGCAGACTCAAACTTTGAGAATCCTTACGGGCGAATCAAAAATCAAATTACTATTAACTACACTTGTTTCGTTGAGATATCTCAGAGCAAATAAAAGACGGTAACGTTCGTGCAGGTTTAAGCTTATTGGAAGCTCGTTAGGTTTGACGCTCAAGTGTTTTCCTGTTTCTTTCAATAAACAAAATTATATAAATATGAAGAAATATAAAAGAGCTTAAGTGAAAACAAATGACAATAAGTTAATATATGCTCACATTTATGGATCTAGTTCAGTTGTGTACCTATACATACAGAATGTAATTTTAATTGAATTGAATTATAATGGAAATAAAATAGGTAAAAGAATGATATATAATATACCAAATGATTACCGACGGTTCAACATTTATTTCCACAAATTAATAATAAATGCAATATGGATAAGATATCTGTCATCTCATCATAGTAGCAATAAGAGTCATCACGATAATACTATTACTACTAAACCTTGTGCTCGTCTACAATGGTATACGTGTCCGCAGCTGTACATGAATAAACCTTAACAATTGCGTTTATGAAATGCCATTATGTAAAATTATTATAATCAGATAGTTAATCAGTCAGAACGAGAATGTTTATCATTTACCACGATATATATTAAATGGGAAAAATATAAAAAAATATATGAGCATTGTCGATCAAAACTAGTAAATAGTATCCCCACCAGAGGTATACTTATTCAAATTAGCACTGATAAGCTATGCTTACACCTAAACAGTTTCAAATTATTTATATCAATACAATGCAGAAATAAATAGAACACGCAATCTAATACAACGCTGAAAATACTAATAACACGCCAAAAACATTATGTAGAAGGATCCCAAGTGTTTTGTGTACGTAGTATCACACCCAATCCGACTAAAACTAAACTTATCTCATCTGGTCTCCGCCGATATAACTTCCGGCTTTCAGAACGTAGGCTGCTAGGCGCGCTGAGACCCATGAATTCTCAGTGGCATTTTAGGTAGTGCCCCTAACTCTGTGGCTGCACTCGGTACCAAAAAACAATCAACAAGACTGACTGGTAGCTACTTGGTTAGCTACTTAACTCGCTCCAAATAAGAATCCTATCTATGTAGGGTTTATGTAACGATTACGAATGGGAGCAAGACTATCTCCTACAGGCACCCCTTGAGGAAGGAAGGAAACGGCGTATTTTGTTCTGGAATCTTCCGCACGTGGCCAGTTACCAAAAAGATCTTAACTTCAGACAAAATCCAACAAATCCACAGTCAATGAATTTACTACATCAATCTGGTAACTACGCCAACTTCTCTAGCCCGATATAAGATTATCCCCGTAAGGGCGAATTTGAAATTCTTGAACTTTTTATTCAAGCTTACGCACTACCTCCTTCTTGAAAGGTTTACCACGAAAGAGAATGAGGTCAAGTCAAGATCGTCCACCTCGAACACCAAGGTTCAATGTTTAAGGGCCAGAAAAAATTCGACCAATAATAGGCCAGCTTTACATTGCCCTACGGCAACACGTAAAATACAACAAGATGGTTAGATGGCTAGAATACAGGACGCCTTATTGATTGATTATGTGCTAAGCCACTGAAAAATGTGCATAAATCCCGATCGGTCTTATCAAACAGCCCGAGAAAATCAGGTTACGTATACGACTACAGAACTCTCAATTTTCCCTAGAACAGCTCGATAAAGGGCTAGGGTCATACGACAACCATGCAGGTCCTTACCATGCAGGTATCTAAACGAATATGTAGTATTATATTTAGCTTGATTGGCTTGCAAAATAGATGTAGAGGTCAAATAAATAAAGTCAGTTATTTCACCTTTAATCAAAGCTGAAATAACTGACTTTATTTGACCTCTATATGTTACATGTTTTCATGCTAAATTAACATGTAACAAAATTAACATCCATGAAAAAGTAAACGTCAAAAATATTTATTTGAAACACACCAATCTATTTTTTTCCATTTTTGGGGGGTCACAACTTCTCTCTCTAAAAACCAACAGTAATCACCCATCATGACCGATATCTTGATGCAACCTTCACCCTGCTCGCCGCAGACGGCTCCCAAATTCTTCGGAAAAAAATGATAAATGGGAATGTAGAACGTGAATTTTTATTGAGATTCTGCAACCAAGCGATTTGTATAGGAGTCTAAAAGTTCATTAACTAGTTGCTCGTATTGTTACCTAAAAATCCCCTCACTACACTTACAAATGAATTCCAAGCTCTGAGTTCTTTAGTGGTGAGCTTTTCTATCAAATTAGCATCGTCGAGCAATTTTCTAATTTGCGGCCCAATAAAAATACCTTCTTTTAATTTGGCGTCACTTAACTGACAAAAGACTTGTCTTAGGTATTTAAATCTTCACCCTCTTTATCTTTACAATAATTTGTAAACCTAAATATTAAAATTAATAAAAAATTATATTCCAAGCGAATTTTATTTTAAAAATATTTTTTTGGGGGAGCAGTCGCTAGCGAAACACTCGATCGCGGTAAACAAAGTCGCAGTATTTTTAAATTTATTAAATTATTAAATTAGTTATATATTTAAAATAAGTAATATTTTTAAATTAAAAATACTTATCTTTTATAGTTCAAGAACAACTTTTTTACTACTTGAAATAAAAATTATACAATAACCGCACCAAATTTTTAGCGATTTTTGACTCTTGACTATAGATACCGTAAAAATTTTGATCAGTTCTTAACTTTCGTTCTTTGACACTTTTCAATAATAGACAATAGACAGAAATAATGCGGGTATATAGAGGGGGGGGGGGCATACTATACCTTTAAATATTAGAAATAAAATTTTTACATTCGCTGTGTAAAGTTAGAGCTTATGTTCATAACTTTGAACGCGGACCTGAAAAATAGTAGTGCGATAAATTGAATACATTTTAATCACTACATTGAACAAGTAAAAGCTTAAAAAATATTTTGCTACAAAGTACTAGATTTATTGAGCTGCCGATAATATTCAACATAAAAAGCAAGCAAAATATTATTACATCACATTTTAATTCTTTGGTTTTGAGAGCATAAAAATAAGTAAGTTATTATTAAAAAAAATACACAAACAAACGAGTATTAGATAAATACTGAAAGATAGAAAAGCACCTCATTTATTAAATATCTTTTAGGTCTCCTTTAAATGTATAATGGTCCCTAAACTCTACAGTATTTCTCAAAGTACATTTCATGTGGCAACTATCAATGGATGATATGTCTTCAACTTGAAAAAAGTTGAAGGCTTTTGGTCATATGGTCTAAGGCAACTTATTTTAAAGCCGTTTTTATTTTTGGTAATAATTTTGGCCCAATTACTTTTTTATTTATTTTTTTTTTCCTTAATTGTATAAAAATTCTGCCAATATGTATTCATAAACAGGAACATCAGTTTCTCTATGAAGAGAAGCGTTGTAAGTTGGACTATCATCTGAACGAATGCAAGCATTTAATTCCCGACCAGGATTTGGCGATTCCGGTGATGGAGATGCAGAAGAAATAGTTTCCCGCTCCCAGCTACTGCAAATGACTTCTCGACTCTTCTCAACGATTGCAGAAAGATCCTCGTCTTCTGATGAGTCCATATAAATGATGTTGTCTGATTCAGTGGCATAGCTATCCTCTGGTGCACACTTTCTGCGTTTTCTGGCTGCCCTCTTGATTTTCAAATTTTCTTTGGCAACCGCTTTGCTGGATAATGGGCGATCATGTCGTTGAAGATCTTCAAAAGCAATACTTTTGCCAGGTGCTACGCTGGAAGTGTACTTTCATTTTTCTCCATACCTCATATTCTTTACCATGTTTATTACAACATCAAAAATCACAAGTCCCATCGAGAATAATCGTTATTTTCTACAGGCTACTAACCCTTCCTCTGGATTCCATAGCAAAATTCCACAGTTTTTAAATCCTGATATTAAATTATATTATTTATTATTTGATGCAACAACATCACATAATGTTTTGAATAAACGAGAGAATTTATTTCTTCTTTAAAGACTGGTTCCATGCATCCATAAAATGCAACATCAAATGACTATGCAAGGTGTGCAGAATTTAAAGGAAGAAACATTGTCTCCCGAGCTGCTCTTAATACTTCTTCATAAAAATGGATTGAGATATTTTCCGCTATAAATACGACTCGTCCTTCAATACTTCTTTGAAAAGGTATAAACAAATTACAAAACCAATCGGTAAAAGTAACGGCGTCGAATCAGCCACTCTTACCATGATTATATCGGGTGATTTTTAAACCGCATTCAGTCCAATTTTGCCATAGATTCTCTGCTTTATATATCTCGCATGAAGAAAAAATGAACCAGAAAACATTACAGAAACGCTCCCTTTAGAAGAATCCCTGATGCGCTTAGGATATTTAATGCTCTTCCGAAGTTAGTTTAAGCTATAGGCTCATTTCAGTAAAATACTATTTCTTTTGAATTGGAGAAGTATTCTGCCGTTGTTTCAGGGGCTTCATTTTTTTTTCTCCTTCTGCCAACACGTATTCATAAACGGGGACATCAGTTCCCGTACAAAGAGACCCGTTATAAGTTGGAATATTATCTAAAAGAGGGAAAACATTTAATTTCTGACCAGGTTTTGGCGATTCGCGTGATGAAGATAATTTTCTCCTCCGAGCTAATGCTACCCGTTTCCAACGATTGTACAAAGATCCTCGTCTTCTGATGAGCCCATAAAACTTATGTTGCCTGATTCAGTCGCATCGCTATACTTTCACGCGCATTTTCCGTGTTTTATGACGGTTTTCTTGCTTTTAAATATTTCTTTGGCAAAGGCTATGTTGGCAGATGAGCGGTAACGTTATATAAAATTTTCATAAGTAATACTTTTGCCTGGTGCTACGACAATTTCAGATTCTTTTTTATTCGAAGTACATTTTATTTTCCTCCATACCTCATATACTTTAGCATGTTACAACCCACTGAGACTATCGTTATTTTGTTATGGCTTCTTTGAAAACCAGTTTAACACTTCTTCTGGATTCTATGGAAAAGCCCACACTTTCTAAATCCTGATATTACATTATCAGATTTATTATTTGGTGCAACAACATCACAAATTGTCTTGATAAACGAGGATATTTCATTTTGGGCAACGTGTGTGACTTCTTCTTTAAAGACTGTTTCCATGCATTCCGCATGGCTCTTCCCTTTCGCTTTAAGGGTCCATCAAATGAAACATTAAGTGAGCGTACAAGGTGTGTACAATTTTTAGGAAGAAATATTGTTTACTGGGCTGCCCTTAATACTTCTTCAGAAAAATGGCTTGAGAGATTGCCCCCTATATTAAGTACGAGTTGTCTTTCAAAACTTCTTTAAAAAGATATATTAAATCACAAAGCCAGTCGCCAAAAATAACTATGTCGAACCAACCGCTCTTACTACGATTATATCGGGTATTTTTTAAACCGCTTCAGTCCAGGTTTGCCACAGATTCTCTGCTTTATATACCACGGCTAAATCTATATAGACAACCTGTGGAGGAGGTAATTGCCCATCGGCTGAACCACAAAATATTACAGTAACGCTGCTTTCAGAAGAATCTCTGATGCACTAAGGATATTGTATGCCCTTCCAAAAGATACATTTCTTGTCCCAGGCGCGGTCGACAAGTTAGTTTTACCGCAATTGAAGATTCTATTTGAACTTATAAGCTCATTCCTTTCAAAGATTTCTTTTAAATTTGAGAAGTATTCTGCCATTGTTTCAGGAGTTTCATTTGCCTTTGTCTGTTTCAATTTTTACAAAGATCCTTTCGAATAAATCTTGTGCACCACTTTTTACTGGGTAACTTATTTTCCCGAAGTTGAGAAACCTCTAAGCCTTGCCGTATAATTAACTGCAGGACCAAAGGAGGCAAATCTGAATAACCGAAAGGAACTCAAATGTGATAGACAATGATATTTTCTATTTCGGCAAGATGAATAAAGGGTTTATTACGCTCTAATTCAAATTCACATTCAAATTCTTTATTTACGGACCAGCCAGTTACACAAATAACAATGTTGAATAAAAACAGTAATAAATAATTTTAAGCTAAATTAATTATTTAACACAATTAAATCTACTATATAAGTTAGCTAAAAACCCTGTTGCATCCTGTTTTTAAACTCTTTAAAGATAAATTAAAGAGATCTACCTCTCTTGGCAGTTGATTGGCATCCCTGCAAATTCTTGTTAAGGGACTAAAATAGCCATAATTTGTCCTATGATATAATATATTGAACAGTTCATTCTGTCTTGTATTTCTTGCAGGTACATGAATATTTATCTTATCTAACAGAGGAGGACAATCAATTAAATTATTTACAATTTTATATAAAAAGCATATGCCAAGATTTCTTCTGCGGGTTTCTAATGTAGGAAGCTGTAATAATATATATAATTCATCAAAATTAATATTTTCAACAGGAATTTTTAACCTATAGCCAGAAATCGACTTTGAATCCTTTCCAGCATACTTATACAAACCTGGTAGTTTGGAGACCAGACAGGACAAGCATATTCAAGTATGGATCTTACTACTGAACAATAAACAGTTTTTAATGCATAAATATTTCCAAAGTCTTTTAAAGTGCGGACTACAAATCCAAGGAGTTTCAAGGCTCAATTGCAAATATTTTCAATATGGAGATTGAAAGTAAGATCATGACTGAAAGTTACTCCTAAGTCTTTCAAAGATTCCACTCTCTCTAGCTCCTGACCTAGCAATACATATGGATATATTATGACTACATATTATTTAAAAAAAGATATAACCTTGCATTTTTTAACATTTAAGTCTAAGTAATTAATTCTACACCAAAGAGCAAAGCGATCAAGATCTGCTTGTAGTCTTGAGTCCCCCAAGGTTGAAATTCGTTTAAGTTTAAGTCATCTGCTTATACCAATACAGCACTGTAAAGAATAAAATCCACAACATCATTTATGTAGCAATTAAATAATAATGGTGACAGATGTCCTTCCTGTGATACTCCCGATAAAATACAAATTAGAGAGGAAACGATTTTTTTCACTTTTACCAATTGAACCCTTCCAGTCAAAAAACTTTCCAACCACAACAACAAACTTCCAGCCTTAAATTTTTTTTATAAGAGTAGAAATATTGATTCTGTCGTATGCCTTACCCAATCTGTACTGGCTGAGTCAACCTGACTACCGTCTTCCACAGCTTCCACCAAATCATATTGATATTTTACCAAATTTGTCACTGTGGACCTTCCCTTCACAAATCCATGTTGCGCAACCGAAATAATGTCCCTGAAGTGAGGAGTCATCTCATACGTTACCAAGCAGTCAAAAATTTTTGGTATAAGGGAAGTTTTACTGATAGGCCTATAATTTGACACGTCAGCTCGATCCCCTGACTTAAGTATGGGGGTTACATAGCATATTTTCCATTTGGTAGGGAAAATGCCATTTTGCCATTTTGTATTTTTTAAAAAGTGAACTGTTAAGCCATCAGGGCCACCTCCTAGATTATTATTTATATTATCAAATTTATCAAATACTTCCATGACTGTAAATTTACAAGCGGACAATTGTGTAGTTTTGGAATAAGTAAAATTAATATTCTTTCCACAGTGGTTGACGTACGCAGATGCAAAGTGCTGGGCAAACAATTCTACAATCTCTGTAGGATTGTCAGTTTTTACATCCCCATAGAATAAACATTTTGTTAACTCACAATTATCCCTCTTCGAATTGACATAGCTCCAGAATTCCTTGCTAGATGTTAAGTTACTTTCTAACTCATTAATATATTTATTATGATCTGCCTGTACCATTAATTTACATTTTGATCTAATCAGACACCTTAGGTGTAACATTACAAGAAATTAAATCTAAATACCTATTTCTTGCATTTGGAATTGTATTAATCTGGTTTAAATTAAAAAATGCCATACAATGAGTCAAACATGTCGCTTGTTTAGTGAGGACTCCAAGAGGACTCGCACCATATTTATCATTTGACCAGAATGTATCCGGGAGGTTAAAGTCACCACACACTAGAATTTCACACTTATTGACCGACACAGCATCTTGTAGGATCATTGACACAGCCTCAGTAAACACTTCATACACCTCTAGTGGAGAGGCAGGTGGAATATATGCATTCCCAACAAGTAGTTTTTTAGATCCTAGACTTATAGAAACAAACACATGTTCAACGTTGGTTACATGTGATCTTATTTGCATTGCTGGGAAATTCCTATTCACCGCTATTAGTGTACCGGGGGTGGTACTCTAGTACGTGAACTGGTAGATTTGGATCGATCACATCTAAAAATTGTATAGTTTCTAGACCAAGCTCACCATCACCAATAGACTCGTCCAGAAATGTTTCAGTGAAAAGAAGAATGTCATAGTTCTCAATCGCTGTGGAACACATTAATAAGTTTAATTTGGTTCTTAAACCCCGCACATTCTGGTAATAGACACTCATGTCTGATTCTGGACACGATCTTGAGGATTGTTCTGGGGCTTTTTGTTTCTTTGGAAAAAATTTCGGTTGTTAAATGATCTAGAAGTTCTTGATTTATTCAGGAACACAAAGGGTTTTACTGTTGTGCCCTCGGGCCACAAATCTGGTCTCATTATTGACGAATCATATGTAGGTTCTACAGAGAGTTTAAAGGAAGCAATGTGTTCGTTTCTAGATAGTAGTTTCTCAGTAACCTGAGTTGGTATATTATTGGATTCCAAAGGAGCCTTGAATTCATCTGCTGTGGTGTTACCACTTAGATTCCCTACGTGGAACCAGGATTGTTTAACTGCCGCTGCCAGCCCCAACCCACCCTTATTCGAGCCTTTAATGATTTGTTCAGCATCCATCAACATGGGGGTTTCCTGAGTTTTACTGGTATTATTAGCCATGACTGCCCTATTGACTGCCTCACTCACTTGGGTGGTTCCAATTTTGAGGTGATCAGGCGTGGCATTATCATTTCTCTGAGTAAGAAATGTGACCAACTCTTTATTGGCGTCCTTAATGTTGTTAACTACATTATTTAACTGTGAGCTAATAAGTTCAGTTTGGGAATTAATTATATTTCTTAGGTTAGTTGTCAATGCAACAAAGTCGCCATTTGATATCTGGTCTTCTGCAGGGCTACTGGTTACATCAGTTAATACAGGGACTGTGTCCCCAAGATCTTTGTGAGACAGTTCAAGGGCACTCAATTTTGTTTCAATGTTGCTAATCTGTTTTTTCATAGTTGGGAGGTTTTTAACCGATGTACGTATAATCTTCATACACGCAGGTCAATAATATGTTACAACTCTTGTTTGAGCAGTTAGCCCTCTAATTTCGCTCGATGATACTCCAGAGCAATTCGTACATAAGGTTAGTATCACAGGGTCCACCAAACAGGCTTACTCTTTGTAACATCCCTAAAAACGCAGGGATTATTACATTTTAAACAGACTTCCGATATTATTGGTGCTTCGGTAGATATTTTATAGTATGACGTCACGCACAGGAACTCGATGAAAGAAAAAAGAAAGTTTAGTCTGGAATCGCTTTTAAGAGGCAGACGTTTGTACTCTAGCCACTCCCTCACACAACGTCAAAAACAGGTGGTTAGGTGACAGTTGCCAGTTGGCAAAAAACAAAAACATCAAAACAATGAGAACCAAAAAAAAAAGGAGGTCAAAGTCCAAAGGAAACCGGCTGGACTCTAAAATTCCGAGAGGCTGTTTAATTTCTCTGGGAAAACTAATACAAATTGTTGCAACAGGTACCGAAACACCTATCCTCACTTTTACCGACAGTCTTAAAATTTTCTGGTCACTTTTTCACATCAAATTCACAAAAATATACTGGAGCAAAAACGTAAATGTAAGCAAACTTGTAACCAAATACCTGGCTCTAAGAGATCTATCTGTTCTTCTGATGGGCGCAAACCTTCACTCCAGCTTAGAAGGAACTGGGAGTGAATAATCTCAAATCGAAAGAAAAAAAATTAAGAATTTAAAATTAGATATTGAATGAAATAAATTATGTCAATGCGTAGGCTGAAACGAGCTGTCGCCGAGCGTATAAATTAGGCCCTAGCTCAAATGTCAGAGAGTAGGGGGTGGGTGATTTATTTAAGGCGCCACGGGCTTTTAGACAGCACAAGCGAGAATTACCCCCCAGTTGAAATATGGAACTCGTTTCAGCTTAAGCTTCGCGACAAAATAAATGAATACCAAAAAAAAAATTCGTTATTTATTTCTATCAAGAAAATCAATCAATAATCCAACAAAACCAAATTAGATCAGGTATAATATAAGCCGGCAATTTATCAGTATTAATAATGGAAACATAAATACCCAAAAATTAATCAAAAATCAAAGACGGTATAAAGCAAGTACCCAAATTAACCGAAAACTAAAGTCGATGAATACAAATATTCAAAAATTAATCAAAAATAACTAAAGTAAATGATAAACGAATACTCAAAAATTAATCAAAATAATCAAGAACGTTTCAATTATTGAGCGCTAATAATAAGAAAACAGATACTTACGGAAGCGGCCTGTCCCGTTGGAGATTCGCTTGAGTTTAATTAACAGGTGAATTAACAAACAAGGATTGATTTTATTTCCTAATGATGAAATATCACAGCTGGTCAAGAAAAGCAAAATTAAAGATGAGGAAATCTCAGTAGAGCAATTCTTATGGTTACACTGTATTTTAAACGACAAAAAGGTAGGCTTTACTCGGTTACTTGAAGAGATAGATTACGCGCTTTATCTTAACAAACGACGAAATATTCAATTGAAGTTAATGATGACCGCTTGCTTAAAGCCTTAATAAAATAACGTCAGAAAAATATGATGAAAGCCAGCGATGCTGCAACTAACTTCTTGTTATAGGTAAGTTCAAGTAGCTCGAGTAATCACCTAATTAAAGACTAATTCACGGGTCTCGAATCATGATTCGTTACAGCCGTATAACTAACTAACTATGTTGAAATTGATTGCCTTTGGCTCCACCAATGATTACGCTTATTTTGAATTTGTATAGAGCCACTTCGGCCCCGGCTCCAGGATGTAAACCGCACAAGTGCTAGTTTAGTGACCCTAATGAATTTACTTACGTCTACGTTCCGATAGTCAAGTCTGCTACCGTTATCAAGACAAAGAAACTAAAAATGAAAATGATTAGCAAATACAATAAAACAGTAAAAAGCTCTTGCAGATTGTCAATCTTTGAACTGACTTTTGACAAGATGACAATTATAATGCTATATTTAATTACTGGTAACTAGTCTTTAGTGTGCTATTTAGGTGTTATTTTGTAAATTAATTTGTTTTTGAAGTTTTATATAGATATCTATAATTTGGTGTTATTCGCTTAGGAAGAATTTAATCATTTTTGCTGAAAGGATTAGTTAATTTTCAAAGGCAACCAAGTGCTATTAAAACTAACAGAAGTTGAAGCAACACATTCATCTTTATTTAATAAAATTAAAGCACTTTCTTTAATTTTACGTTTTTTAGATGAAGGTTCCTGTGCTAAAATACTTGAAGCGTTCCATTGTATTCTGTGATTGTTATCAAATGCATGTTGACAAATATGTGATTTGTGGAATTGTGCATTTCTAATATAAGTTTGGTGTTCTTTTATACGTTTTGATAATGGTCTACAGGTCTCACCTATATAAAATTTAATACATTCACATGGTATTTTATAGATAACGTTTTTAGTAGTTTCATTTTCATTAAGTGGTTTTGTTTTTGTTAGTTTGGATCTAAGGGTGTTTTCTGTTTTGAAAATGGTACCAATGTTAAATTTATTACCTATTCGTTTTATTTTGTCAGATAAACCAGGAATATAAGGAATAAAGAGGTTCGTAATAGGTCTATTTTGATTTTGTCTGATATTTGGTTGTTCAAATTCTATAAAGCATTTTTGAATGAAATCAATAGGATAGTTATTATTAATCAAAACATTG
>JAEQML010070114.1:0-17017 GCA_016904865.1 Pissodes strobi | reverse complement strand
CAGCTAATAATTCTACACGATTACTTTTCCTCCTACCTGCATTAAAATACATGATTCAGTTAATTTTGAACACTAGTTGTATGTTATTATTTGTTTACATTATTCTGAAAAAAATATGTATTTGTTTGAAAGTTGTTAGCATACGGAACACATCATAAATATTACTATAGTATAAATGTTTAAAGGCGATATTTGAATTTCAGAAGTATTTTCATATAATATTGAGTTCATTACAGTAAAACTTCCTTACATCATACCACATGAATATTACTTGCATGGAAAATATTCTACATTTAAAAAAAGACAAAAGTATGAACTATAAACAGAAGAAGAAAAATTATCCACCATGTGATAAATGCATGGGCTATGGAAATTAGCCTGCATTCAGCGTCTTCGTGAAAAACTTAAGTATGTGTGAATAATTACTAAAAACACCTTGTAAAACCAGATATTAAATAGAAGTCCGTCAAACGGTAAACGAGTTAGCCATAACGAATTGAAACAAATAGAATTACAGTTAAATATAACTGAAAAGCGAAGATACTTGTTACTTCATACAGAATACATTCAAGCGACTAAATTAATAGCTAATGCTGTCATATGCTAGATAACAAACTTGGGGGCATTTTACTTAAAACTATCGAACTGCTTATTCTGAAGTAGGATACATAGTAGTACATACTTAGTTAAAATTAAACTTGAAAAATATTTTTCTGTTTTGTTTAGGTAATTATTTATGTTAATTTATTTATGATCATTCCAACTAAGATTTTCATCTCCTATTATCCCAATGAATTTTACTGTAATAACTTGTTCAATATACCTACATCATAGTAGTTATTTTGATTATTAGATGTATTAATATTTCATTTGTCAATAATCACAAATCTTACATTATCAGCTATATCTTCCCCAATATAGAAACATAATAATATTTTTGGTGCAAATTTTCATTTAGCATCATCATTTTCAGAAACATGTCTTGCATAAGCAAGTGCCAGAAAAAGTCTGTCTCAAAGTACTTTCCACGACAGAACTTCTTTAAAAAATAAGATAAGCATATGTACTTTCTCAGGAAATTAAAATCCACAAACATTATTTTCCTTTAAGGTGATTGTAGATCACAAATCCTTCAAATACATCCTGCAAATGGAAAAAGCATCGCATTGGTCCAAAATAATGATTGGCCATTCTAGTACAAAATGAACCTCTTACTTCTTATCACCCTGTAAAACAACCTGCACATGATGCTATAAAGAAGCACCGGTCACAGTTAAGAACCAGCTGGGCAACAAAATAAAATCTACATGATGGGTTTGACATTTAAACAGAACTGACTATAAGGTATTTCATTTTTTCATAGCCGCTTGGACGTCGGAAGGCATTCTGCAGTATTTGTTTACATTTGGAGCGATTCTGGGCCTTATTTAGCTTAGGTTTAAGGAGAGCGGGTGAGCCGACCCATGTAATATATGATAATGTATGTGCTCCACATATTAACTTTGTCGGTAGGTTCAGAGGCCTTAAGCCATACTGGTTGGTGTGTGCTTTTTAACATTTATGCTCCGATATAAATAAGTATAATGATAGAATATTTTGTAAGTATTTTTCTGCCACTATATGAGCATTATTACACATTTTTAATTAATTTGCTTTAAAAAGTTACAATGTCATTCGTCTACCCAATTAGCAATTGGAAGTTAGGAGAACGTAGTCCTTTGCGATTGAACGTTATTAGAAAAGGTCACTGGAAGAGATGACCACCGACACATCGACCACCTCGACAGTTGATATAAAATCTTGCCTTTGATTATCAAAATTTTCCATCAACTTTTCCAAGGCAAGTTAATTTTTTTCTTAAACTGGCAATAAATATGTTGCACTTGCATAGTCACGGATTTTTTTTAAACCTGGGAGATTTTTTTGAAAATTTCAACAACCACTTAGGTTTTTCAAATAGTTTAATCTTTTTGGTCTAAAATTATTAAATATAAATATTCAACTGTGTCTATGAAATCAGTATTGGCTCCAATCAGTATACTCATATTATTATCAAATAGCACAGAAACTAGACAATTTAATGGCTATCGAACTATCAGTCTCACCAACAAACTTCTTATAATTTCCAACTGCGCTTTATAAAAAAGTATAAACTGGATGGTAAAGAATATATGTTTGTTCATAATATGGATGCACGATATTATTCTGGGAACCAGGATAGCCTTTTTGCCGTTGTGGTCTATACTAAATGCTGTTGTATTGGAAATGTATGATGCATGGACTGCCAGAAAATATTCCATGTAGTTCGTAATCTCAAAATGATAGATATTTAAAAGTGATTTGCTCCTGGATAGATTAAAATAAATTCAACATAATCATCAACCTATATCGGAAGCATATGCTAACTTTGTGTGGGAGGTGTGTCGACATACCAATTGGGAGGGATAATTTAGTGAAATATGGAAGAATAATTTATCTGCACAGGGCTTCCTAACTCATCTTATCCCACTGCTAATTTTCGTAATAATTGGGATATCGACAATTGACAGAATTAATCAAATTGTGTACTCAAGAAAAGAAATTACAAATCAAAATGATCAAGGCGCACATACCCACAATTAAAACCAATCGTTTTAAATTGACCGCCATTTTTATATGTATTTTTTTAGCTAGAGAGTGTTGTTATCTTTAAATGAATCTCTCCAAAATCTACAATAATTAAATTAATGCAAAATATGCTTTTATAAATGAGGTCACAGCAATCAATTTTTCATTGATTATTTTGACAAATTTAATTTTGTTATTATTTATACCTCATTTTAAAGGTATACCTATCATTAATTAAATAAAAATTTTAGAGATTCAACCATTTAAAGCGGGTGGCAGTCAATGATTACTGAAATAAATGTTATGACTGTATTAATAATAAAGTCTTTAAAATAAGATGTCCATCCATCACCCTTTTTCATTTAGAAATATGATTCAAAATAGCTTTCAGCCCCTCATTTCCTGACGATATGTCAATTGGTATAGACCAAGACCAAGAATCGTAATAGAGTTTAAGATTCTTGGGTATAGACTGAGGCATGAGATGAGGAATAATAACTCACACAGAACATTATTGTCTTTCTTAACGTGTACTTTGAACATATTTTTGAGGATCGCCTTTGGAATGCAGGAAAATTCGTAGACTGTGAAAGACTATACAATGCCGACGACACAGCAATTCTCGATCATACACAAGTTGTGATTAATTTTACGTGTTCACGAAAAAAAGTCAACCTCCACTTGATGTGTCTGTCACGTCACATGAAAAATTTTATCTCAAAGCTGCTTAAAGTTTACCAGAAACTGCCTATAATCACCATAAAATGTCCATGTTTTCTGGTTTGACCCATTCGTCTAGCTTCAAACTGTTTTCAATCAGATTTCAGGCAAATAAATACACAAATCTGTTAACTTAAATGGCACATCACAATGTTGGAAGATCTCTTCCCTCAAATTTTTCATAACGTTTCAAAAACAAAGCTACTTAAACACAGGTCTTTGACCAATGTGCCCTGCCGACCTTAACGTACGCCGCAGAAACATGGAACCTGAATGAGGGGGCCATGGAGTATTTAAGGATTGCTTCAAGAAAAATGGAGAGGAAAATGCTAGGAATATAACTACAAGACCGAAAGACAAATGAATGGTTCAGAGAAAAGACAAAAGTGATAGACATCGCAGAACGGGTGGCAAGGCTAAAATGGAAATGGGCTGGCCATTTGATAAATACAGATGATAATAGATGGACCAAGAAGACAACTGAGTGGAGGCTCAGAACAACTAAAAGGAACCCAGGACGACCAAGAACGAGGTGGAAAGATGACATCCAGAAACTGGCAGGTACCCAATGGATGAGTCAGACGACCCACAGAAGCGAATGGCGACGAATTGTAGAGATGGACGGAGAGAAGCTGAATATAATGAAGGAGAGTAATAGGAGGGGACGATCATATGAGAATTGTTCCCTGTAAACCAACATTGCTCTTTAAGTAGAAACCTACGAATTAGGCTGCCATATGGAAAGGGATTCTGGACGCAGATTGATTGAAGTTGTAAGGGACAAAACTGGCAACCTTCGATATATGGCTATATCGAAAAATAGATTCATTATTTACTTCTTTCTGCAACATTAAGGTTTTTTTGCTACGCCGCTTAAGATGTTTACACATCAAAAAGGGATATATTTTCGTGGATATTACATTATTTGCCTTCTTTAGAGTAATAACTACAACAACGCCACGTCACAAGTTTTAACCGATTTTCCAGAGACATGAAATATTAATAGAAATATACATAAAACTGGATTATCCTATAAAGTCAAGACCTGTCAAATATTAAGCAAGAAATTCAACCGAAATCAAAAAATAATAAACTGGATAAATAAGCCGAATATAAAACGTTATGCATTCAATAATATATTTTTATCCATTTCCCTACTAGTAATAACATTGATTACTCCAGGGCAATGGGGAGAAGAAAACAAAAGCGGTTTTTAATAACTACTGCGGGTCTTAAACTTTCGGAACGACTATATTTTTGAATTTATACTAAATTTGACTTTCGACATTAAACGTAAAAGTAAATAAAAGTGTAATATTTGTGATATTAATTTTTCTATTTTCGTTAATTCAATAGCATATTTCCTGTATTTTGAGAATGTTTTTTAAGTTAATATTTAATAGAATTGTTGTTCCCGGTTTACTTACGTGTAGGAAATTAGCTAAGAAAAATATATACAATTATTAAGCTTATATTTTTATGAGGGATTTACTTAGAAAAGTAGCTAATTTTCAAAACTGCGGATACTCAATACCAAGTCCAGTGATCGACTAAGAGGACAAAACATTTTTACCTAAAAAAACAATAATGTCCAATAATATAATTATTATAGTTTACTTGCAAAAAGTTTGTCCGTTTGCAATGGTCAGAAATTATTCTTGAGAAATTCTGCTGTTGCAACAACATGCAGAAGAAAACTTTATTTGCATATAGATAAGCATGTAGGTTAGTGGATCATTTTACAAACACTAACGTACATTAAATCCAAATATTGTATGCCAAGTTACAGAATCTTCTCTTGAAACAATGGCTGTTGTAACGTTTTTGCTAATTAATTTCATATTGTTCAAAATATTGCGCAAACATTTTAAGTCTTTTGTTTCGACAAAATTACTAAATTATCTATCTAGCCCATTTTGCATTTTTCTATGATATTTAAATATCTATTATACGCAAATTGCGTGCTTAACTATTTTAATTTATTACTTAATTACTGTTGAATGTAACGACGTACCTAATTATGAATTTTTAATGATGTGTGCAGAAATATGAAGATCGGATTCTGCGTACTGCTAAACTAATGGCCGGGGCACTGGATAGGGCTGGACTTTTCTGTCTGAAGTAAATATAAGTATACACTTACACGGGCTTATTTATTAGTTATATATTTTTGCAATAGTATACATATACATTTTCAAATACACTTCTACAAGAATAGTTGCTTTTTTGGTACAATATTATCCAATTGATAATTCTCTGGGCAAGTAACTCATGGTCCATTAAATATTGAACCCCCAGATAGTATATAAATAATGCAGTAATTTAAAGTTGGAAAACGCGGGTAATGTTCAAGACAACTTTTTATTTATCCCTTTTCTCGTCAAAGTAATCTTTGATCAAACCATTCTCGATAATTTGATTTATTTTCAATATAAATTTTTTATTCTTATATTTTGGTATACAATCCGTTTTTTTTTTCGAATTATGTCGGGTGTAAGATAATCACAGTATGCCAAAATTGACAAAGTTTTGCGAATAATCATCCTTTTTGCCTAATAGCTTTTCAATTTTAGCTTTAGCTGTTTTCTTATAGTCTATATACAAGGTATTTGTACTTATAAACGCAAAGGACATGATGAGAGATACATTGGTTCTTGAAACATTATAAAATATTCAATCTTGTAGATATGTTGTAAGAGAGACTAGAACCTATATATCCAGTAGATCACTATAATTTTCATGAGTACAGATATTCCTCTTGCTACTGGAGTAAAGTAGACACTTTCCTCATGTGTTAGGCAGAACGTTTCTTGTTTTTTGTACAAGCATGAGAAAGGAGAATTCTTCTTCTTGCACCACTGTTGAAATGCCTCAAACTCTTTTTCATAATATTTTCGTGATTTCACAGAAACGAATCCATTACTTGCTGCGTCAGCAGCCTTTAATATATATATTTTGTAATATCAGTGTCTAATTTTTCATTAAAGATCTTCAAAACTAAATACCTTCAAATAATGAAAAATCGTGCCTAAAAGTACTTTATCAGATAGAAGTGCTGAAAAGAACCTCTTTTCGACCCTTCTTTTATATTTTTTCAAAAGTTGGTTGCACAGATATTAGTAAAATTGTTTATCAAGGTCCATCTTGGCAAAACTTTTGGCACCGCCTTGAAAGACATCTCTGGTAGTAACGACGTCACAATGTAAAGCTTTCAAAATTGAAAAAAAATACCTTAAAAACTCAGAAAAAAATGTTATAAAGTACACATTTAAAAGACATTTAGCGCACTTTCACGTTAGGAAACTGCCCGTAAGCAAAGAATATTATTATATTCGTAGTAGAATTTTCTTTGCCGTAAGGGGGTCGTGTCCTAGTTACGTGCTCGTGAGAAAAAATATGATATTTTAAAACTAGTATCTTAGTGTACTAATTTCTTGAAAAATAAATTCCCTATGGCTCAATACTTCCATTATACGCCTCTTTACCTTCATCCACAAATCTGAAGTTGGTACATTACAGCTTCATCATTATTTCAGATGTCTCTCAAGGTATTATCCAATAAGCCTTTCGAATATACTCTCTTTTATGAACACCGAGCACTGAATACTTTAGAAGAATCGTTTGTTCTGAAAAAGACCCGAAAAGATTAAGTATTAACTAGTTTTCTTAAAAACCAATTATATTGTTTTAAAAACT
The DNA here is from genome assembly GCA_016904865.1 of Pissodes strobi. Classification (NCBI taxonomy): domain Eukaryota; kingdom Metazoa; phylum Arthropoda; class Insecta; order Coleoptera; family Curculionidae; genus Pissodes; species Pissodes strobi. The sequence goes on along the minus strand of JAEQML010070114.1, from coordinate 9,994 downwards.
GGCAACATCTTCTTTTCAAAGCCGTTATTCATGAGGGAGGATAATGCTAAGGAGTTTTAGCATTGCAAGTATTTTGTTCTCGAGGTTTATTTTGGTGGTGTGCCAATTAGCATAATCATATTTCAGCTTTTGTAGTTACCATGAAATGGAAGTAGTTGTTATTGCATCAATTAAAATATCAAAGAGTTTACAAGGTGCAGTGGCAAATTCATAATTTAGGTTTTAGGTCTCTTTTAAGTTTTTGTTACATGCCCATTTCGTTTATTTTTTTAAGTTAAAACTGTTACACACACTATTCTGCAAAAATATGCTAAAATATGTTATGGAGAAGATTGCTGCCGTTTAACCTCCGACAAAGTAATGATTATCGACTTCAAGAAAATGAATTTTGCGTTGTGTCATGATCTCAAGTTGTTGTTATCACTAATATTATAATATTCAAAAGATGATTTATGTTATTAAAAAATAGCAACTCTGAACCTACAGCCAGTTGAAAGATACTTTAACTAGAAGTTACATTCTGACAAACAGTCGATACATGGTTTGGTCTTAGATAAGATTTGTCCAAAATCTAGCTAACTTAATTAAGCGTTGATTAACCCAGCATCAGTCAGGATAACCAAAATAAACAAAAATACAACTTGTAAGTAAATACCGCATTTAATAATCTCACAGACATTCATTTTAAAGATCCACAAAATTATGAATATATAATTACATCACATCATTTTATTTAAATGTTATTAAAATTACATTTTAAATTAGCTCAAATCATTTAGCAATGTATAGACCGGAACAGAATGGCCTTCACATTTTAATGACAAACATAATTATATACGATGGTTTTTGTCCATCGCTCTTTGTTTACCATTCGCAAAAGTTTTAATAACTTTCGTCAGATCATTTCTGACATTTTTTTGCTTATTCAATTGGCCGAAAAATGTCTTTACATTATAAAGTGTCAATTTCTTAATGAGTAATACAATTCGTCTAAAATAAGACAATTTATGTTTAATGTAGTAAAATCTGACGAAAATTGATGCTCACACATATTTACACCAGAGATGAACCGGATAGTTGTTTGACCGGATACCGAATATCCAGCAACCTGCGAGGCACCCGGATATCCGGCCAAAACCGGTCATCCTGAAATTCTGTCCTGACATCTCACACTCACCTGATAAATCGATTGATAAAAAGAAGAACAAGAATGTTTAAACTTCAAGAATCTCTTTGTGTTTTTTACTTTTTTTATTTCTTAGTTCAATATCATGACCATTAGTTATTGTAAATAACTAAGTTTTGTATGCCACTACTGACTAATTGATAATAAACAAATATTAAAATTTTGGCATTAGTTTTAATATTTTTCATTAACGTTTTTGTAACTCTTTCAGTTTCAAATAAAAGCCGTCATAACTATTAGCCATTGTCTTATTATTTTACTGGCCAATATTTTTGTATTAAAGTTGATTTTACGAAAGTGTCATTATAGTTTTTGAATATTTGGTATCTGGCCGGATATTGACTTACATCCGGTGTCCGGCCGGATAGTAAATTTAGACCGGATAGGCTGAATACCGGATATCCCTTTCAACTCTACCCAAGAATTCCTCATGATAACTTTGTTTAAAAAGTTCCACTTATTGTCATGTAGTACATTGCAAAAATATTAAATTTTAGTTGTCCTCTAACGATAACTTTATTGTAAATATATACGCATTTAAAAAACTCCTTGAGGTAGAAAACCCCAAATTAATCCTTCTAATGTAGAGACGAAATGTCTAAACCCTTCAGGAAGCTTAAAGCTCATTTTCGAAGGCGCCAGCATTGTCAGAAGCCTGTTATTTTTCATCTAAAAAGCAACTTATTCTTTTTCGAGTATTTATTAAAGTATTGTTGAAGCCAGACGAGTGTTTACCTCCTTGAGCCACTGTATAACAATGCCAAATAAAAACATGGTTGAAGACTTTTCAGAAGAGGCTCTTATTGGACACGCGCTCTAGTACCTTTAAAAATATTTACAATAGGTAGTTCAATATGTTTGTAATTACAGGAGTATATGCCAAATAAACTACCGTTTAATTGAACTCCAATCCCTGAATTTTACGCGAAGACAATGAGGATCAGTCCTTCGTAAATTTGATACAAAATTAGGGATGCATTTTTCGGAAAAATGCTAATTACACTTTCATTTGCGTATTTTTTGACGTACAATTTACGTATACAGGGTAACACATGTTAAAGATCTAACGTCATTTGTAATTTTTTCGTATGGAAATTCTCATATATTTGTCGATTTTTGAATTTTAGGAAACATTCTAATGATATCTGATATAGCACACCCTATGACTAAAGTGAAATGTTTTCGAGATATTTTCGATTGAATAATAAAACCACGTTATGAAAATATTTATTAAAAAGGGGGTAACAAGGCAAAGAATATCTTGATCGGTGTCATGATTTTTCCGGGAAGTAGGGAATCAACAACGATTTGCGCAATGCCTTCGATATCCGAAGGGACATTCTTGGAATCAGAATTAATCATATTATTATCCTTTTTCACTGAAATTGAAGGTATGGCACAAATTTGGGCGCCAATAATGAAGTTGCTAAAGACAAAATTGCAACAATCAACAAGCGCCACATCAACTAATATGGACACCATCTGATAATTTTGAATTTTAATTTATGAAAACGTTCCCGGTATTTTAGGATAAAATCTATTTAAACCGTCGAGACTAAATTTAGAATAATGCACCTTCGGTATCAACTTAGTTAATGAAACTTGTATAACTAAACCACTTGGTTAACACCACGTGGTTTAAGGTTAGCCGCATTTCATTAATAATTATTCAAGTTATTTTTATAAACTTACATAACTCTATATATTATGAGGAGCAGACTTGTAAATTGCATTTTGTCAATTTTTGCCAAAACCTAGTACAGAAAAACTAATCATAAGAGAAAACAAGTTTATGATAATCAGGTGTATGGATCTCTATCACGTGTTTTACTACAAGAAATTGGAAAAACAGCATATAAAAAAATTAAAAAAGTCTTGGACCAATCGGTTCCGAGTTTATAAAGTTCCGAATATTTTGCAGGTGTTTTTATGACCGCGAGTCCTCTTAAGATCTTTTTCATTCTGCCACAAATTTTATCTGCCGGAAAATAAGAGTGTACTCGCACTGGGAAGATAACTTCTATTTTTTAAATTATTTCTAGAGCAAAGCTGTATAACCATATCATTAGCATGTGGATGACAAAACTATTTTTATTTTGCCTCCCGCATCCATCAAAGAGCCTAAGAGTGTCTATATGCGGGGCAAACTTGGTGTCGCTCCTCTGCCAGCTTGGTGTTAGAACCATGTTTAAAAAACTGAGTATTTCCAGTTGATGGCTCTAACGCAAAAAAGTAGAATGGCAGTTGCTGTGCATAAAAAACATCTTGGGAGGATTTGTACTTGCAAGTCAAAACAAAAATACACTGAGTTAGGCAGTTCTTCTTTCATTATTTTATGGAACTGAGATGGTCTAACCTTGTGAAGTTTCAACTGACCTGCAATTGGCTTTTATCAATAATATTTCTGGCATTACTGATTTGCGTTGCTGTTCTAACCCAAAAAAATACATATATCTGTAGCCAGGCTACCAAAACCTATGTTCAGGTGAATATTGAAGACCCTGCTAAAGAATTTATAATTTGTTTTTTTATTATCAGCCACTTATAAGAAGTGCTTATGAAATTTTTCCCCTCATTAAATTTTTTGATAAATTGTGATTCCTTCTATATCCCTCCTCTTTTTTCAGTAAGGCGTGATCCAATTGTACTTATACGCTTTTGAGACGCGCTGAAATATTTCTGGCAAATCAGTTTTTTACTACTCTCAAGAGATATCTGAAACAAAATCTAGAGGGAGACACAGTTTAAAATACATCTTAGATGGTTATACTTACGAAATAATTTACGAAAAAATTATGGGATTTTCTATTTTCTTTGCGACTTCGTTTTCTTTTTGGTTCCTTAACCTCCACGTAGTTTGCAAGTAAGTTGTCCTGGCAATTTTGTCAAGGCGCTCAAAAAAGATTGGCGAATTTGCAGCATAGCTTCTTTTGACAATTCTTTGCAACCAAGATTTGAATTTTTATGGTAACAAACTACCTCTAGGTTGATATCCAAATTTGAATACCTTAAAATTGAAAAGAAAAATAATAAAATATTTGAGGCTTATAACCTAACAAATATTTTATTTGTTTTTTTTTTCTCTCACGTGTTGCTGTATTCCTTTTTCTTTTTGTACTACCTCTATCTACACTGTCACCAACAATATGCTCCCCGTCTAACTCTTCTAAACTCTACTTTAATTTTTAATAAATAAAACACATGAAAAAGTCTCTAGGTAATAGGTACCGAGCTATAGCAAGTTATCTGATAAAATCAACGAAATCCCCATCAAAAGGTATTTTGTCAATGTTTTTGGAAAAAATGCACTTTGAAAGTAAAATGTGACTGGACTTCAATCAGTTTATATGTCTAGGTATTATTTTCCACCTAATAACGCGAGGACTAAATGCATTTCGGTTGTCCAAATGCTCATAACAAGTTAGTATTTCATCACATGGATTCAGCGTCACCTCTATCTCAAGTATTTAAAAAATCTGCCATAATGATCTTAATCGAAATCTAGAAAAATATAGGTACCACAATTCTATAGTATTAGGCTGCCATATGCAGTGGCAGAGATACGATATTTGACATATTTTATTGATTAATAAAAATCATGTTTTCTATTTAACAATATCTTGTTATGTAAACCATCATACATCTATGGTAAATATGATTAGATTCTCTAAACTACTCTAACTTTTGGAAGAAAATGTGTTGAAATTCTAAAATAATTCAAGGAAGAATCTACGGTATGTAAATTCATCAACCAGTCTATTAGTATAATCACGATTTCAGGTTTATGGCGACATTGTCATTGTCTATATTGTAACTTGAAACCTGGGCAACTACCGTATTAACTGTTACCTATAATGCGCGATGTCCGCCTACTTGATTCTTTACGAGTATAATTAATGTCGATCATGATCAAAAATCATTAATATTAACATGGTAAGCGACATTAATAGTAATTGATGCAATATAATTTAGTTTTGTATCGAATTTCTATAACTGTAATAAAGTCATTACATTCGGAGTACCTACCTACCTTAAGAAATAATGAATGATTCAAAATAAGATTGACTTATATCTGTTGCCATATTAATAAAATCAATGACTGAAATTTGGTAATGCAGCTTATAGAATTTGGAATTCGAAAGAGATGCCTTACGAAACGCAGCCTTCAAACCCACGGTATGGAAACGCTACGTAGATGATATCTTCATTAAATGTCTCCATGGTAGAGAACAGTTGGATACTTTCTTGGTCAATCTAAACCAAATTCACAGTAGAATCGAATTCACAATAGAAGTAGAAAAGGTTTGAAATGAAACAAACCAGAAATTTGGAAATCTTTTCTTAAGATTCAAGAAAATCACCCTCGCTCCACTCAACAAAACAACCAGAACTTTGCCGAATCAAGAAACATGGAACCAACGAAGGCGGAGCCTATGGAACGTTACAATCTGCGCAGACGCCAGACTATAAAAGCTGACGCACACGGATCCCAGCATCAGTTCGAGCGTAGAAGCGAAGCGAGCAATTTTGGCGAAACATCGTGAAGATGAAGAATTTCAAGACGAACGGATTGACACCCGTGCCGTAATCACTAGAGGGCATAATCATTATGGTAAATGAAAAAACAAAGTCTCCCGATCTTAGGCTAATATTTTTATGATTACTTATAATAGAGCTTATACTTAGACAGATTAGATTAGTATAAACTAAATCTTTCAGATAGTTTAGAACTCAGTGTGACGACTCAAGTGTCGATTTAAATTAAAAACAAATAAGGTCAAGAAAAGGAGTTTTATGATACAAAAGAGTTACTTATAGATCTAAACTATTTTTATAGTCGTCATAGATATTAACGCATTTCTCGAAACGGGGAAGTAGTTTTTGTATGCTTTAGCCTCACCAAGTTGCCGCCTATGTTTTCAATCAATCTAGCACACACATATTTACCTCCTCAATAGTGTTAAACCGTTGTTTTCCCAGTCACACTTTCAACTTGGTGAACAAATGGAGGTGACTTGGTGCGGATTATAAAGAGGGTGGTCGAACACCTCCCATCTGAAATTATTGAGCAGGTCTTTTGTTTGTGATGCCATATGAGGGCGTGCATTTTTATGAAGTAGGACAATTCCTGATGAAAACGTGCCTCTGTTTTTATTAGGTTTGACTCTCCTTAGATGCTTAAGGTTTTCACAGTTCATCGCTGCAGTAAGTCCTTTAGAGACTCAATATACGGGTAGCCATAATCATTAAATTTGAGGTTTGTTTAAATTTCTTTGGTTTATTGGGCGAGTTAGTATGCATCCATTATTTTGATTGCTGCCGTGTCGATGTGCAATAACGCTGCAATTTGTGCCCATCTGTCAGAAGTTTGAAACTCATCTTGCATAAAAATTTATGGTAGCCAAGCCTTTATTTTAAGAATGTTATAAAAACTTGCTGGGAAATTTGAGGATAATCAGCAGACAGTTCATAAATTGTAAAACGCCGAGGCTCCCGAATGTTCACTTTGTTGACAATATCGTCTGTTGCTACCCTGACCGCCTTCATCGTAAACATCAGTTTGTCCTTCACGGAAAATCTTACACCATTTTCGCACTGCACTATCACTCGTCATGTTTTCCTCATACACATTAGATAAACGTTGATGAATTTCCTTTGCATTTTTGTCTTCGGAATGAAGAAACCGGAGCAAAGATCGAATCTCTCATTTGGCGAGAGCTTCGATTTGAATAGCGATATTTAAACAATATTCAGTTATCAAATATGGCACCCAATAGCCGACCCGTTTGACAGGACTTGGCAGATAAATTGATAAATTAAGCTACACAAGCGCTGGGTCTCAATGGCAACTAAGTATCCATAGCCAACTTGAAACTTGGCTTAATATCATAATTATTTGGAATAATTCGCAAGCAAGATGGACCTCGAAAAAGATTGTTGAGAATGCATTCAGCTTTCACATGATTGATTATTTATGAAAATACTAGTAAACGCATTAAAATGATATAAAATAACTCCTCTCTGAATCCCAATAATTGACAAATAAACTCGCTTATACATGGTTCAGATATTGATTCGCCCTAGCTTCTGAGACCTACCCACATATAGTGTGGCAATTGAGCCTGGAAACCCCGAATTATTGACGAAATGTTTCAATTTTATTTTCAGTTTTCTACAACTCGACTATGTCATTTCTTTTTTAGAATGACAGCTGTTAGGTTATGACGTAAACGTTACTTTTCATAATAGGCTACATGTCACGAGAATAACCTTGTTTGAAAGATCCTTTTGTTCACACCTCTGAGTACGTTCCTCAATGTTTGTGATTTTTAAATGATTCGTTTACAGATAGCAGCACCTTAAATCTTTAAATTTTGAAGATTTATTTTTTCGTTTGAAATATGAAGGACTATTATATTAATAGCACAAATTCTTTTCCTATGTAGTGCTATTCGAGTTCTTGGTTTTAATTACTTTTCGACAGTGAAAAAAAAAAGATAAAGGATTAAAGCATGTTAAAAATAATTTTATTAACTTTGACGATCACAAGAAATGCACAAATTGTTGAAAATGTTCACGATTTGATTCTGGACTGTATCCTAACTTGTGTATACATTTTTATTGAACGTTTCTAATAAACGATGCGGGTAGTCCACGTTTTTCTTCCTGAATTCTAATTTTAGGGCCTTCAATGTTAGCAGGTATATTTAAGTAAATTCTACCTTGTCCACAGACAAAGGTTAAGTGGTATTAGATCTGGTGACCTTGCAGGAGACTTAATATAGGACCCATCTTCATCCACCCATTAGAAAAGATGTTATAGGGGTATCCTCTAACGCCAACTGCATAATGGGAATCCGCATTGTAGAAATATGCATATATGGTTTGAACGGATTTGAATAGAGATCAACTAAGGCTGGCATTAATTTAAATTCCAATAATGCTTGATACATTTGTCTAGATACGTTTACCGCGCCAATAATCTGAACCCTAAATATCACTGCCCACTTTTTCATCTGCTGCTAAAGTTGAATGTGCGCCTCTTGTATCCAGTGCGGATTCTCGATGGCCCAAGATCTACAGTTTTGACTATTAAGTGTATCGCTAATGCAAAATGTAGCCTCATCTAAAAATAAAACATTTGCAGAGAAAAACGGGTTTGCGTTACAGGTCTTCTACATTCCCTCACAACTCCTCATTGCGTTCATGTACCAGCATTATTTTGTAAGAATGGCACTTTTCTGCATGCAATTTTTTTAAATTGCTTGACTGATGTTTGAATTTAATCCAACTTCATGAGTTGCATGGTTTGGATTTTCTTGATAAAACAGCCAATCCTTAAGTTTTACACTGTCATCGTCTACTAGTTTTTCGGTCACGGGAAAATCCTCGACCGATCCATGTTTCCGATTTTTTTCTTAAAAATTTTGCTAACTACTGATGTGGACAGAAATCGTTGTGGATTGGTCTGATTGAAAGGCTCAGGCTTTCTCGACGATCCATACACCATTAAAATTTCTAACCTCTTTAGTACAAATAACGTAATTGTAAAGCAACATTATAGTAAAGACACTTCAACTTGAGTAACTTTCATGGAGTATTGTTTTTCACTGGAGCTTACGTATTTTAGGAATCAAACGCCGACGATAGATTTCTATTATTTTAAATAGAAGTGTTGTAACCTCCTTTATGGAAATGTCCACAAATAATATGATTTTTAAATATTTCTCTAATTTATATAAGTATTCATTAAAATTGGTTGACATTTTTTCATATATTTGAAAAAACAGAATTTCTGGGCCTGATTTGACAGCAAGACTTGTAGACTAATCCAAACATAAACTTAAATTTATATAACTAAGATGGAACAGAGCAAGTTATTGCCTTATGCCAACCATTAACCATTATAGAACAATTATTATTAAATGATATACCTAAAAGCAAAAATCTTTTAGCCGCTGGTATTATCTATGAGAGCACTTTCGAAATCTTTATATGTCGTTATAAATAAATAATATGATGAATATGATCAAAATACGAAACTATACGCTTCTACCATACATACATATACAATTTTGCCCACACATGTAACTCGAAACCGATTGTGACTACCAACTAATGGCATACGCCTACCCAACACTCAGATAATACCAAATAAAACCTATTTATCTTCCTAACTCTTCACGAAAATTAATTTAGTGCTATTTAAACTCCTAGAAGCCTTTCAAAGAGTATAATGTTGATAAATGATGTATTGTGATGAGATGTTTTGTCCATTGATTTTCGGTTGCCAGGGTATTGAAATAGTTTCGAGATAAGGTTGATAATTAGATGATATTTATCCCAATTTATTTCTGTTAATCAATTAAACATTTCGTTTTTAGTTTTGAAGTTAATTAGTAATGTAGACTGCTCGAATTTTAGTGAACCGTTTTACCTATTGAATGGCCCAGGTAAAACACGGCCCAACTTTCAAGAAGATAGACAAAAACTTAATTTTAAACTTTTATATCCCTAGGGTAGGAAGTTGTTAGGTGCGAACATATTTTTATCAAATACTGTAGATGAGACCGAAAAATTAAGAATTTTTGTTTAAATTTATACCGTTTACCCTTTTGAATAATATTCTTATTATTAAAATATATAGCGTAATGTGCGCTTTCGTTTATTTATAATATTTGTGTGCAACTTTCATTCTGAAAAATTTAAGGTGCGATTATGTTGACATACGTGAAACGAGTTTAATCTTTATTTAAGATGAAGAAAAATGTGGATTTAATTTTAAAAAATACGGCTGTAGAAAAAGTT
>JAEQML010070113.1:0-17018 GCA_016904865.1 Pissodes strobi | reverse complement strand
GGCGATAAACAGTTGCCCATTGCCGTGCCTTCAAGTTGTTGGTAATAGTTATTTTTATATTGAAAATAATTTTGATCCATGCAAAGTTTGGGTTAGTCAAAGTGTTAAAATCAAATATCTTGTAAATTGACACCATATCCCATCTATTCAAATAGAGTCGTGTTGTAATTACTTCTAAACACGTGTGTATATTACATACCAAGTGTTAAAGGTACTAATTTTCAACGAGGTTTTTAGCAGAATACGTTAGCCGAGGTTGAAAACACGAGTAATGTACAACTATTTTTCCTACGATCACCTATCAAAATGACACAATATAGTTATTTTCCTAACAAGTGCGCAAAGTGATACTTTTCCGCACGCGACTGATGTTGACCGAACGACGCCAAGCGGAGTTCGGTCAATCAGTCGGGTGCGGAGAAGTCACTTTGCGCAAGTGTTAGGAACAATATTTTTTCTACGAGCGCGGTCCAAACAAGCACAGAATAATAATGACCCGTATTTAAATAAAAGAAAAAGTATCTGTCAAATATACCTACTGTTGCTTTACATGACTATTATTGTTGACCTGACATAGTCATGTCATAAAAATATATGGTTTTTGGTTTAAGTTGTAATATCGCGAATTGCGGAAGCTTTGAGAGAAAAGGGAATGATTAAGAGTTAAAACGGTTTCCTTATGTTGCATAAATAATTCGATCAATCACATTTTTCTTCCACGTGCCAGGATACATTCAGGTAAATCTTGGGGTCATTAGAACTATCCATTTTCTTAAGGCTTTCTAGCGACGCTGAGGATTATGATTTTTGGGATACTTCGTTTTACACCTAGATTTGTTTAAAATCTGTCAATCTGACAATTATAAGTATTGTTGCTTGACATAATTTTTTACTACTATACCGAGGATTTCAAAATATATGGTTTTTGGTTTAAGTTACAATATCGCGAATTACGGAAACTTTTAAAGAAAAGAGTATAATTATGACTTAAAACGGTTTCTTATATTGCATAAAAAGTCCAAAAGTGTAAAGTTTCTACAAATATATGAACATTTTCTTGTCTCTGGTGATTTTAGAGAATTTTACTTTTCCGCACATTTTCCCGCATAGCGTGCGGGAAAGTACTACTTTGCGCACTGAATAGCGCGCGCAAAGTAGCTACTTTGCGCACGCTCGTAGAAAAAATACTTTTTAGATTCATAAGAAAATGATTATAGGTCAGAGTGTTAAATCAAATATTCTTTCAAATTGACACCATCTGCCATCTGTTAAAATAGACTAGTGTTGAAACGACTTTTCAACACGAGTGTTCTAAAATTGATTTTTTCTCATTATCACAACTGATCGCAAGGAAAATTTTGTATCGACTCAAGCGATTTTAGTCGTTTTACATTAAATATAATCAGTAGTAATATAATAAGTGCAATAGAAATTGCCGATAATTTTCGTTAAATATGCATGAGTGAAGATTTGCCGAAATTTATAGGTAATTTTCATTGCAAAGTTATATTTTATCAGAAAATTTCTTGAATCACTATAGTAGACTAAAAAGCAGCTGAAATGATTAAAAAATATATATTAAGGTACAACCACATGTGGTATTTACAAAATGATAGACTAGGTCCTTGGCCATCTGAAATCGGCAATTACAACATTTTTTAATAGGGACAACATTTTTTATTGCGAAATTTGTCAAAAATCTACCAAAACTATGTTTTATTACTTGTTCACACATATCTCGCTATATCTCCGGAATCAATTATTTAGATATTAAAAACTTTTTTATTTTAATCGATAGAGGAAGTGTGGGCGCACATAACTGTAGTAATGTCGTTAGTATAAAGATATTAGTTTCTTTGTAAAACTAGAGAAACTTGAATATCAACATTTTTTTGCAGAGCTAATTTCAGTAAGCGAGAAACTTTTTTATTTTAAAAAATTTTGCTATATTATCTGCATACAAAACAAGGCCAAAGTTTCAGAAAACTTTTTAAAAACAGAATCACTCTTCTAAGTCTTATAGTTTTCGAGATAGTCAGTTAAAAAACTGGAAGTTTCCGCGCCTTCGACACGGCGCGGAATAAATGCAGGCCGCTGCGCTGGCCGTGTGGCTTGCTGTGAATACTGTTAGTTAGTACAAGTACAGCGTTATTGCGGTGACGTCAACTTAATTATAACTATAATAGCAGTTCCTAAATATTTTAAAAATATATTAAAAATATACAATTACTTTAGTTTATATTAGCAATCTTCGCAATCTGATGAAATTTCGTGGGTTAGACTGTTACTGCAGTTTGCATATTTGCAGTCACTGCAGCATCTTAACCCTTGTAAAATACAGGTTATACAGGTACACCTATTATTGTTACACGTTTTGTCGGAACATGGTATCGACAAAGTTTTTCTTATATCGTCGGGCACTGGCTCTTGAGAAGAAAAGTTGGCCTTCCAAGTATTTTCTTCTAATGTCCATCCGTATACAGTCGGATCTTCTATTGGCATCTTTGGAATGTGGCTATTGTACCAAATTTTAATTGATACAGACACCTAAAACAATAGTAGAAACGTCTAAACATGTACCTAGCTAATTTTGTGGGTATTTTCTTTGTTATATAAGTATGGGTTACTTAGAAAATAATTATTTTCTTCAAACGTCAGTAAATCCGTCATTACTCGACTGTGTAGGCGGCCGTAAAGTTTCGTTTTTCCTCCGCCGGAGCTTTACTTTTCACTTTTCCGCCGGCGGAGGTAAAAGTGTTGTCATAGCAACATAGATACAATACAAACAGACAACAAAATAAGCGTCAACAACTCAAGATTTATTAAACTACAATTTGTATTTATCACTCAATTTGTGACTGCATTTCTAAAAATCACTAATTTAGGAACAAATTGGTTATTATTTAATCGAACTTACTCAATAACTGCTTATCAATACGGAATTAAAACGCAATCGGAGACGCAATCTAATTATTGTTGACAGTGTCCACTGACAGCTTGATGTTACATTATATTCACCGACACCGGTCTAAGCAAGGCCACCTACGACCGTGGTCTAAGCCGCCTTGCGAACCCATTTATCCTTAATAATAATTAGATATTATTACTATTAAAAAGAGATGTTTTTGCATTAATTTGTCGACATTTGAAGAAAAAACAGCATATTTTATTTGGAGGAAAAGTTACTTTTCCTCCATATAAAATAATATACTATTACCTTTTTAAATGTTGTCTAAAAGCATGATCAGTAGGAGGCAACTCAGAACTTGAGCGATTTGATTCCGTTGTCAGGAACCATCGTAATTGATTTAAGGAAGCAATATTTTTGTTTTTGTTTCTATACAAATAAAGTGCATATTTAGTACTAACTTCCAACGCTTTATCTTCTGACAAAAAGATTTTCTAGATCTTTTAAATCATCAATATTTTTGTATAAAATATCGCATTTGTTGTGTCGCAGCCAGTTAAACAATGAATTGCCAGTAGTTTTTTTACACATTTCTGCCCCCAAATTTGCTACAATATTGTTAATAGACAGAAAATGTGAATTTTTACCATGTCCTAATTGTACGTATATATTGCTTTGGGACATATCTAATATTTCACAGTAAAAATGTAAAAGCAAGATCACGACATAGGTATCAACAGATTTTACCACAATGGTATTATCTGCTTTTAGCTTTGCCAAAACGTGGAGTATCAGTCTTGTGTCAGCTTCTTCCTGGCTGCTATTTAGCCTTTTCACCTCTTCGCCCTTTAATTTTACTTACTTCTAAAAATTTTGTCATAAAGGCTCATAATAATATTACACGGAACAGCTTCTTGTGATATAATTTTATCGTTTACGCTTTCGTAGCAATCATCATCTATCAACCATGATACAAATTGTAGCAACTCATTAGGAACTTGCTTTTCAAACCCTGCCTGGTTCATATCATCCGGAATTGGAAAATTGTTTTGGGGGGTATTAAATTCTCTAATTTTTTTCTTTAAGATGCCCACCGCTTTGTGTAAAATAAGTATTTCGTTCTCTTCAATAGTCTGGAAATCTTCATTTGGGTTTATTTTAGAAGAGCCATTGGAGTTTGAGCTGGTTAACTCTGATTCTGATGAAACACTTTGATCTCTCAATGATTGGAAAGTTGTGGCGGTATCAGATTTATTTTGACATGCTTTGATGTTTCGCTTATCAATGTACTGACAATAACAGCTTTTGTGATATTTAGCATTATATGCAAAAAGGTCCTCGTAACCAGCTAATTTAGAAACCATGTCAATGTCATGTCGCTTTTCGGCAGCTTTGATTATTTTAGAGTAAGTATTCTTGCCGGTCCCTGAATAAGAAAAAAATAACAGAAAATAGCATTTTACCTGATATATAAAGGTTTACGGTATGTAAATAGTATATTAAGATACTAGTTTTAAAAGACCATATTTTATCGCACGAGCACGAAATTAGGAAACGACCCGCTTGCGGGGAGTTTCCTAACGTGCGAGTGCGCTAAATGTCTTTTAAAACGTGTATTTTATACTATTTTTTCTATTTTGCACGTTTTTTAATGAAAAACATTAATTTATTCAAGTCGCGATCAAAAGTTGGACGGGCATCTTGTCACTTTTGACGTCTGTATTATTAGGAATCCCATTCAAAACGGCGTCGAAATTTTTGCTAGTGAGCATTGACATTGAACAATTTTGTTAATATCATAGGAACCAGTCAACAAAAGTAGTGTCGAAAAGAGCTTCTTTTCGACACTACTTTGCTATCGAAAAGACTTCTTTATGATACCAAAATAGAAAATAGTTATTTTCCTAACAAGTGCGCAAAGTGATACTTTTCCGCACGCGACTGATGTTGACCGAACGACGCGACGCGGAGTTCGGTCAATCAGTCGAGTGCGGAAGAGTCACTTTGCGCAAGTGTTAGGAACAATATTTTTTCTACGAGCGCAGTCCAGACAAGCACAGAATAATAATGACCCATATTTAAATAAAAGAAAAAGTATCTGTCAATTATACCTACTGTTGCTTTACATGAATATTATTGTTGACCTGACATGACTTAAAAAGATATGGTTTTTGGTTTAAGTTTTAATATCGCGAATTACCGAAGCTTTGAGAGAAAAAGAGCCTGTTTTTTGGGATACTTCGTTTTACGCCTAGATTTGTTTGAAATCTGTCAATCTGACAATTATAAGTATTGTTGCTTGACATAATTTTTTACTACTATACCGAGGATTTCAAAATATATGGTTTTTGGTTTAAGTTACAATATCGCGAATTACGGAAATTTTTAGGGAAAAGAGTATAATTATGACTTAAAACGGTTTCTTATATTGCATAAAAAGTCCAAAAGTGTAAAGTTTCTAAAGGTATATGAGCATGTTCTTGTCTCTGGTGATTTTAGAGAATTTTACTTTCCCGCACACTTTCCCGCATAGCGTGCGGGAAAGTACTACGTCGCGCACTGAGTAGCGTGCGCAAAGTAGCAACTTTGCGCACGCTCGTAGAAAAAAAAAATTATGCGAGGATAAAAGTTGTTTGCCTAAATGTGATATCAAGTATTTTTCAGTTTAGTAAATAATTTTCTATTAAAAATATCTAAGAAACCTTAAACTGAAGCAAGATTTTTTTAAACGGACGCATTTTGATTTTCACATTTACAGGCCTTAGGCCTGTTTCACACATACACGGTGGCCGTCAAAACGGCGCCGTTTAAACGGCTAAAGGACGCATGAAATAATGAGTGCTTTCACATGCACCGGAGCCGTGTGTGCGGCAACATAATGGAACAGCACCGTTAAAACGGCGCCGTTTGCGCGGTCGCCGTGTATGTGTGAAAGAAGCCTAAGACTTAGAATAGCGATTTTTGTTTTAAAAACTTTCTTGAAGCTTTAGCCTTATTTCGTACGCAGATAGTATAATGAAATTTTGCAAAACAAAAAAGTTCCTCGCTTACTGAAAATAGTACTGCAAAAAAAGTTAATATTAAAGTTTTTCCTACTTTAACAAAAAAACGAAGTTTTTCATACTTACCGCACTTACCTTTGACCACGTTTCCTTTATCGGTTACAAAAAAAAGGTCCTAATATCCTGATTGATTCCGGAGATATCGCGAAGTAAGTAAGAAAAAGCAACAAATCAAATTTTGACAGATTTCTGACAAATTTCGTAATAATAAATGTTGTCCTAACCAAAAAATGTTGTAGTTGTCGATTTCAGATAGCTGACTACCTACTTTATTATTTTATAAAGATCCCATGTAGTTGTACCTTAAAAAAATATATATCGAGAACGAAGCGACTTTTTCCCCGTTTTTCAGTCCACTACTATAATTATCCCTTGTATACAATTAAAATTCATGTCATTGTCACTTACTGTCATACTGTCATATTTTTAAATTTGAGTTTTAAACGAGAATGTCGCAACGGGAACGCTTCTGCGATGGAAATTGAGAGAAATATAGAAGAACTTACACCAAAAAATACAAAAAAATCAAAGTCTATATGGAAAGAATTTGAAGAGTTCTGCTTCCAGAGAGGTTACGTATTGGAAGAAAAAACAGCCATAGAAAATCTGGCAGGAATTTTGAAAGATTGGGCAAGTAATATGCGCAAAAAAGATGGGTCATACTACAAAGAAAGACTATGTGGAATGTGGTTGCCAAACTACTTCAAGAAAAATTTAGTCGTTCTTTTGGAGTTGTGATAGATCCATTTGCATATATAAGGTCCAATCTGCAAGAGATCCTAGGAACGCTGTTCGACGGAAATTGCAGGTTGAGCCAGAAAAGAGAAAAGCCAGTTCGTCAGCATTCAGTTACGCTGAATTTTTTGAAAATATTGACACTTTTTGACAAAAATACACCAATTGGACTTCAGAAGAAATGTTTCCATGTTTTACCATACGAATTGGCTTTTCGAGGAGGTGAAGAATGTAACCGTTTAATCGAATTTTTTGAAAAGAAAATCATCAGAATGGATCCCTGACAAATAAGATTGGGGTCCATAACACTTTAGCGTCACACAAATTAAGAAGCTTTTGGTAAAAATAAGAACATTTTCTATGTTAGAGAGAGTGATTCTTTATAAAAAAGTGCGGACGGAGGATCTTTTTTATTAAAAAATAGTAACATTTCTAACCTAAAATATGAAACTTTCGGAACACTCACATCTACCTATACCAAATTTTCGACCTTCGGACCTGCGCATTTGGCAGCAGCCCAGTGTTGTTCTAATATTTCGTTCTTCGCTCACTCCGGAGGCTCAACCAGACAAAACTAACCCAAATTAACCTTGTAGATGACGTAGAAACGGGTAAATTTTTACTTAGCACCCTTTTCGAATTTTGCAATTTATTTTCGTGTAACGTGTATTAGACAGTATTAGAAGTGTTTTGTGACACGTTACATATTGCGCATTTAACGCCAAAAATTGAAAACAAATCGCAAATGTTTCAAAAAGTAGAATAACAGCTTGCCAAACCACAGCTAACCTAAGCTAACCCAAACTAACCAACACTAACCCAAAATAACCAAAACCAACCCAGACTAACCAAAGCCAACCCAAACAAACCAATACTAACCCAGACTAACCCTAAATTAACCAAAGTAAGAAAATAAGCGCGCAAACAAGCGCGCAAACAAGCGCGCAAACAAGCGCGCAAACAAGCGCGCAAACAAGCGCGCAAACAAGCGCGCGTAGCGCGCTTGTCTCTTCACTGTCGCAAACTAAGCAAAACCAACCCAGACTAACCCAAACTAACCAACACTAACCCAAAGTAATCAAAACCAACCCAGACAAACCTAAACTAAACAAAGCCAACCCAAACAAACCAAAACTAACCCTGACTAACCCTAAATTAACCAAAGTAAGGAAATAGGCGCGCAAACAAGCGCGCTACGCGCGCTTTTCTCTTCACTGTCTCAAGCTAAGCAAAACTAACCCAGACTAACCCAAACTAACCCAAAGTAAACAAAACCAACCCAGACTAACCCAAACTAACCAAAGCCAACACACGCAAACTAAAACTAACCCAGACCAACCCTAAATTAACCAAAGTAAGGAAATAAGTGGGCAAACAAGGGCGCTACGCGCTTGTCTTTTCACTATCTCAAACTAAGCAACACCAACCCAGACTAACCCAAAGTAACCAAAACCAACCGAGACAATCCCAAACTAACCAAAGTAAACCAAACAAACCAAAACTAACCCAGACTAACCCTAAATTAACCAAAGTAAGGAAATAAGCGCGCAAACAGGCGCTACGCGCGCTTGTCTCTTCACTATCTCAAACTAAGCAAAATCAACCCAAACTAAACAAAACTAACCCAAGCTAACCAACACTAACCCAATGTAACAAAAACCAACCCAGACTAACCCAAACTAACCAAAGCTAACCCAAACAAACCAAAACTAACCCAGACTAACCCTAAATTAACCAAAGTAAGAAGTAAGGAAATAAGCGCGCAAACAAGCGCGCGACCCATCGAGCTAAAGTTCTCGGGGTCTTTTCAGATTGTAAACGAAAATTTGTCTCATAGAAATAATTTTGGAATATCATTTTTTTGTTTCAAATCAACCAACGGTCTTTTCGATAAGACATCTCCGCTATCCGTATATTACTGTTGACATGTTGGCAATAACGCGTAAAATCGAGCTTGCTTACGTTTTCACTTCGCTTCGTTTGTTTTTAGACAAGCGTCTACCTACAGCAAATTTTCGACCATTGGACTAATATTTCACTTCACGCATGGCTTTTCGCTCGATTCGAGGGCGCAACCAAACAAAACTAACCCAAGGCAATGCCCAAAATTA
Source organism: Pissodes strobi (assembly GCA_016904865.1). NCBI lineage: Eukaryota > Metazoa > Arthropoda > Insecta > Coleoptera > Curculionidae > Pissodes > Pissodes strobi. The sequence goes on along the minus strand of JAEQML010070113.1, from coordinate 8,202 downwards.
AGAAAAACAACGGAAAAATATCTGAATTAGCACGTACGCATGCGTGAAGGCTCAAAAATGGTGTTGGTGGTCGCTATTAGCAAAGGCAAATTCATGTAGAAGTTCATGTGCTTTTTCAAGTCATAAAAATGGCTGTTTCCGATGCGGAGAAGTTGGTCATTTTAAGAGGGGATGTACAAAGCAGTTTGCAGACAACAGTAGAGGTACAGGTGATAGAGGAGGTGCTCGTACTAGGCAAGATCAAGGTAGATTTTTCAGAGGAAGAGGATTTCACTCAATTTTCCAGCAAGGCAGAGGCTTTCAGAGAGGTAGGGCGTACAGAGGTCAGCATAAGGGAGGAATAATTATTTCAATCAGCATGAAAGTAATTTTGTGCATCAAAATAATAGTAAACATGACGATGATAGTGTATGTTTTATGATGAATAATACAAATAATATTTGTAATAACTTGCATAGTAATAATAATAGTTTAATAACCTTTTTTGTTGACTCGGTTTGCACAGACCATATGGTCAACAACAAAAGTTATTTTAAAGATTTTTTAATGTTAAAAGAGCCGATAAAAATTGCAGTAGCGAAAAATGACAGCTATTTGAATGCATTAGGTATTGGAAATATTGAAGTTTATAGCGTAGTGGGTAAAAGTGTGGTAAAATGTATAATAAAAAATGTATTCTATGTTCCAAATTTAAGAAAAAATCTACTTTCAGTTAAGAAGTTAGAGTCTATGAATATTGTGGTCATCTTTGTGACCGGTGAGGTAAAACTGAAGGATAGGAATAATAGGCTTTTGGGTGTAGGAAAAAGAAATAATCTATATGAAATATTTTTTCAAATACTGGGTTCAGAATGTATGAATGTCGAATGTACAGAAAGTGAATTTATGAAGTGGCACAGGCGGTTTGCTCAGATAGGTTTTTCTGGATTAAAAGAGTTAATAAAGAAGCAAATGGTAATAGGAATAAGTAAAGACATAAAGTTACAAGAGGTTGATTTTTGCGAGCCATGTGTCAATGGAAAAATGACCAGACTACCATTTGGAAATAGAACACGGAGTTCTAGGATTTTAGAAATTGTGCACTCAGACGTTTGTGGACCGATTACCCCTACATCATATGACGGTAACAAATACTTTGTCACATTCATAGATGATTTCTCAAACTTTTGCGCTGCATATTTAACAGAAAAGAAAAGTGAGGTATTTTCTAGATTTAAAGAATATGTAGAAATGATAGAATCAAAATTTAATTGCAAGGTTTTAAAACTACGGTGTGACAATGGGGGCGAATATTCTTCAACAGAATTTACCAATTACTGTATAGGAAAGGGTATTATTTTAGATCACACAGTAGACTACACTACACACCCGAACAGAACGGAAAGGCGGAAAGGAAAAATAGAAGTCTCATAGAGAGGGCTCGGGCAATGTTAGATGAATCAAAGGTTCCGAAACATTTTTGAGGGGAAGCCAGTAGAGTTTCAAATTACGTTATGAATAGGAGTGTATCTGCCTAACTGTCTGAAGTTACACCATCCGAAACTTGGTATGGGGTTAAACCAAATGTTAGTAACCTTACGGCTTTTGGTTGCGTGACATTTAGACACATACCCAAAGAGTTGCTGTTGAAATTAGATTATAAAGGAGATAAGTGCGTCATGTTAGGCTATTCAATAACAGGATATAAGTTATGGAGTGTCAAAGAGGAAAAATTGGTGATAGCCAGGGACGTTGAATTTAACGAAGATTGTTTCTATTATTTAAAAAATAGAATAGCAGTAGTAGAACAGGAGGTTAATGATAAAGATGATATTGAAAATAAAATTGAAAAATTAAAAGACACTGAGTTAGATCCAAGGTTAGATGAGGGATGTTTGAGAGATCAGAATGTTGAGGAAATAAGTATTGGAGCGAGAGAAAATAGGGGTGAAAGCAAAAGAACTGTTAAGTTGCCTGTAAGATTTGGAAACTATGAGCTTTACATGGCTTTTAATGCATGTAATTTTTTAACTGATGTTCCTTGTTCATATGAATACATAAAAAAACAGAATAGATAAAAATAACTGGGAAAAAGCAGTAGAGAGGGAAATTAAGTCTATAGAGAAAAATCAGACATGGGTAAGAGTTAAAGAAACAGGTATTAATAAGAGAGAAATTTTAGATACAAAGTGGGTCTTTAGTTTTAAAAGTCTAGAAGAAAGAGATGAGGATAAATATAAAGCACGACTAGTGGTAAGGGGTTTTGCTCAAGAAAAGGATTTTTATGAAGAAATATACTCACCGGAAACAAAGATGGTCACAATACGCAGTCTGTTGATAGTTGGTAATCAACTCAAATATCATTTCCAACAATTGGACGTGAAGACCGCTTTCCTGAATGGATTTTTGAATGAAGATATTTACATATATCCCCCACAAAGTCTAACAAAAATTAAATATTTAAATTTAAAAAGGCGCTATACGGCTTGAGACAATCGTCCAAATGTTGGAATGAAGAGTTTAACAAATATTTATTTACTAGATTAAATATTTTTTAGATATAGGATTTCAAAGGTCGGAAAGTGACTTTTGCTTGTACAGTTTGGGCTTCAAAGAAGAAACTAAAGTTTTTTAAATTCTATACGTCGACGACATAATTTTAAGTGGGACAGATGTGTCAAAAATTAAGGAGATTAAGAATAGATTAATGAAAAAGTTCAAAATGAAGGATAAAGGGCCATTAAAACATTTTCTGGGTTTAGAAATTTTGTATGAAAGGGAAAAGGGGATTTTAAGAATAAGCCAGAGTAGGTATATTGAAAATATTTTAAAACGATTTGATATCGATCAGTGTAATGGTTCTAATATACCTATTGACCTTAAATTGGAAATTAAGTATTGTAACGATTCTAATTTATTGACAAAAAATTCTTATAGAGAGTTGGTAGGTTGTCTGATATATTTAATGTTAGGCAGTTGGCCTGATATTTGTTATTCAATTAATTTTTTCAGTCGTATTCAAGATAAGGCGTCAACTTAAACGTGGCTTTATTTAAAAATAATTTTAAGATATCTGCAAAATACTAAAAATTTAGGTTTGGAATTTAATAGAAATAATAGTAGTAATGATTTATGTTGCTATGTAGACTCCGATTGGGGAAGTGATTTAATTGACAGAAAGTCAGTAACAGGGTTTGTTTTTAATAGTATATTGTGCAACAAGTTTTGAAAAAGACTCTTTGCACACGAGTATGAGGTTTGTGCACGAGCCGTAGGCGAGTGCTACAAGTCATACGAGTGTGCAAAGAGTCAGTTTCAAACGTGTTGCACACGATACTTTTTCTACGACTGTAGAAAATAAGGATTAATATGCGATTTTTATTATTTTTAATCTTTTAACTTTTGACAGGACTGTGTGAAAATTTTTCATACGCCGTGTGAAAAGTTTTCACACGCTTATGTCAAAAATAAATGACAGAAAATAAAATATTTTTGACTGGTTGACACTAACGAGGTTGACATTATCGAATTGTTTATGAATTATTTAAAAAAGCACACTTATTGCATTGTTTTCTAAATAAGGAATTTTATTAAATAACAACAAATAATTAAAAAACAACAGACATATTCCTTATTGTGTTTTTAATAAAACATTTAGTATTTCATGGTATTCTTCGAACACATCTTCTCGTTTCATAGGCGAATAGGTAGGACTCGGAACCTCGCTAGTACTGACCATAAAATTTCGATGTTTAAGAACGTACAAATAGTACTTGGATACTATTTTATTTCTTTTTGTATTCCTCACGCGGTTTAATGATGGTTGCATAAAAACAAGAGTTTCTTGTATCTTTTTAAACAGGTTATTTTCCAATAGATCTATACCAGCGTTCTTTACTAAATATTTTAAAAGTGGCAAGTTACTGTGTTATTTATCTATTTCTTCGACATTTTCGCAAAATTTACAAAATATAGAAATTTGTGACAACCTTTTGAATGAATTATTGTTTTGACAGTTTGCTTACGAGTAATAGTTGCTGCCACAGCCTTCTAGAATTCGTGAGTAAAATTATGGTTCAAACTCATAATATTATTATTTAATAATCTTTTCATATGACAATATACAATGTAATAAAAAATATATTTACTTAAATTGTAGTAAGATTAGTGGCGGTTGAATAGAAGGCATATTAATGTTAAAACCCTACTTTGAGCAAACCATATTACTAAAGTTTAAGGTAACTCTACAAAAGACATAGGCATATGTGTATCTAATAATATTATATCATAAAATAGATAATTCTAAATAATATGTTTGTTCCTGTAACTTTAGTAAAACAATCTTTTTAAAAAAATAAGTTAGTAATATAAGTAATGTTTTACGGTAAATATCATGTTACTAAAGTTTACGGAATAAGTTACCTTTATTATTATTAGTAAAACGAACAAATGTTTAACAACTACACTGTTCATGGTTGTAGTAACAGAGAACACTACTTTTTACTTAAAAAATCAGGTTTTAAGTTAAGGATTTTAAGGGTAGTATCCTCCGTCAAGATGTATAGGTTTAGTATATATTCTATTAACAAATAAAAAATTACAAAAGAATATAGGTTGACCCTATTACACCACAAAATATTATTTAAAATTCAGTACTTCCTATGACTTTAGTAATAGCTCGAAACTCTAGACAGACAGTATAGTGTGTTACTTGTTATGGTATAATATTAAGCTACTAAAGTCCAAGGAACAGTTAAATTTTGCCAATAGTACCGGGAAACTTACAAAAGGCTTATGTGTATTAGTTTTAGTATGAGCCGAAGAGACGTTGTTGATATATATTACGAAAATTGCAAGATGTTAACTTTGGCAATAAAATTACAATTCATATTAGGTGTACGTTCAAATTCACTATCACTCTCCATTTTTACACAGCAAAAGATAATTTTTTCTAACAATACTTTTGACAGGTTGAAATTAAAATAAGTGTAATCAGGCAACCGAAAATCACGAACTACTTGATTCAAATTTTTGTGACATTCTTGTTGTGTATCCATCATTTTGGCCAAACCAGACCCAACCTATGTGAAAAAATTTCACACAGTAGTATCATACATCATGTGAAATTAGTCATTTTCAGATCCTGTTTGACGTGCGTTTTTAGACACTTTTCATAGCAGTCGTAGAAAAAGTATTTAATAATACTGTTATGTGGGTTACCCGTAAACAGAATTGCATATCACTTCCACAACCGAAGCCGAACTTGTGGCATTATGCACAGCCGTCACTGATGGGTTGGGGCTTAAGACATTATTTTTAGATTAAGGTTTAGAGTTTAAGAAGGTAACATTTTTCGAGGATAATCAAGGGTGTTTGGCCATAATAAAAAATCCCAGTAATAATCGTAGAGTCAAACACATTGACCTGAAATATCAATTTATTTGTGAACATGTTAATTCTCGTACTATTTCTGTAGTGTATGTGGCAACAGAAAATCAGATCGCAGACATTTTAACAAAAGGTTTGCCTTATAAAAGTTTTTCTAAATTTAAGAAAGAATTGAACTTGAAATATTTTAGCGAGGAGGAGTGTTAAGTGTGCTAAATGCCATCAAGTCTAATTGCCAATTGGAAGGATGTAAAAAGAAGAAGAGTGTTAGTTTAGGTAGGTTGGTAGTAAGTTAAGAGAGATGTCAATGTAACAAGTTAAGGAGTAGTAGATGAGATTTTAAGATATTGATAATGTGCTAATAATAATATTGAGTTTATTAAATAGTTTATATAAAAATAAAGCGAACTCTCAAAGTGGACAAGCACTACAGCTAAAAAATTGGCCTCGATATCACAAAATTTAAATTTCCTTATCATTCTCATCGGACCATACCGTAACGCAGTTAGCAAAAACCGGAGTAAATGAAAATCAGTTAAGACAAATTACGGGCCATGGCAATGTAAATTCAATAAAACCTTACTTACAACTGGACAAAGACTTTCACGAAGAGTTGATAAAGAAAATGAGAGAAAATAGGAATTTGAATGAGTTCAATGTTTCTTCAGTTTCAACATCGGGTTCAAGTAGCGTTGTTTCCGGTCAAAGTTCATCGGGTGCTGTAAATAATTTTAATAATTGTGTTTTTCATTGTCACAACTTTAATGATTAGTTTTAATAAAATGAAATAATTTTTAATTTAATTTCTATTCGTTGCTTAAATTAAAAACATAAATAATTATTATTGTATGTGTACTATTTTTTGAAAATAAAATTTCAGTTGTATTTTTTTTAGAGGTGTATGGATTTTATGTGTATGTCTGATAATATGTGCGGATTATAGATTATTTGCACTAGTGCAGTATTATCGCGTAATTTTGATATGATTGGCTAAACACAACAATGACTAGCATGTATTTTATTACTAAAATGTCAATTTTGACAGATGAATGAAATTTTCATTATAATAACAGCATGATAGCATTGTATAAATTAACACTTTCAGTACAGCCATGCAGTTTTTGGTGTTTCTTATATAGGTACTTTAAAATATCATCAAAAGGTGCTAAATATCTATTTGTCTGACTTCCTTGTGACTTTTTTCGAATAAAAGTACTTGTAAATTGAAAATAATATAGACTTATATATAGCGTATGGACGAATATTGCCAACATAAATTTCATCGCCTGTTTTCTGGGAAATCTTGTATAGCGTAATGATAAAAATGGCTTACTTTAACATACCGAATCCGTATCCCTAGAAACTGCATTGAAAGTGTGCGGGGACATTTACTGACCTGGTTAAACTATTGACGGTTTTTTTTTTAACTTTTCTAGCATTAAATTAAATACACTTCACTAATATCTAGAATAATCGACTTTAATAACTATATGAAAGAGAAATGAAATATGTATCTGAATGAAAGTATGCATATTTGCGGTCGGAATGTTTTTCTTCAGTCGAATAGGGAAGAATTCAGTCGATATATACAGATACCAAACGATACATAGAAGCAAGGTTTTCAATTCCACTACACTCATCGCAATTAGTGTGGGCATACCATAGATTGTGCATAATAATTTATTCAATTACAGAAAATACACATAAGCGTACCTGCCTTCGGTCTTACAACTGCAGAAAGCATATTTCAAATTAGCCGAACCGATTACCATTAACCACTAGAATGTTATCCTATGATCAAAAAAAGAGTTGCAAGATCCATCCGCTTGTAACTGTTGAAGGAATGTCATAAGGCCGCTTTGGACAATAATCCTGACGCTACAAAAAGTAGAATTTATTGATACATTTCTAATCTTATTATTCCTCTAATTTGGGCACGTCGTATGTACAGTGTGTAACAAACGCTTTAAATATCTTATATACCGTTCCGCCGACTTTGCTAAAATTAGGAATTTGCATGTAAGAGCTTATGGTCGAGCTGATAGAGACATTTGCATTGTTACCAAGTTTACAGTTTTTGAGTAATTGATATAAAGATCGTTCCTCTAAGAATTCTAAACAACTTTGATAGTAGGTACTTCAGGTCTAAACTAAGCCATTTTTTTGATATTTGTGTTTAAATATTATAGGAACCGCTTATCTGAGAAAACTGATAGAATTATAAACAAGCGTTGGGAATTTGTGACATAAAGTAGACATTGGGAATTTCTGAGAATGACTTAAACCAAGATTTTCTAAGGTAATTCTACTTCATAGTTCATCCGATTTAATAGGTTTGTATTGATTTAAGTTTCGAAATTTTATTAATAAAATAATTTTTCCCGATGACAGTTCTGTCTTGATGGAAATGTTAATCGGCATAATTGTTGTTATTGGGCTAGAAAAAGTCCTCATTAGATTCGAAAAGATCACAAACAATTCGGATAAAATTAACCGGAACTTTTAAACCTCCGGTTAAATTCAAAGTTACTATCATTCGATAGCTTATGAAAACCCAAGATAGGAATGTGCAAACCGTTTTCTTTCATCTCGTGCGGTTTAGATTTTAGAGCCTGTCAAAGTGTCAAAATGCCAGACTTTCAACTGTCAATATTTGGTAAACAGCTAAAGATAGGTATAGGATATTATACACAAAATGTGTTAGTGACCCCTAGCACTTTTACTTGATGTTCAATTGTTTTTTGCTGAACATATCCGAATTCGCGGGAGAAAATTACATAAGATGGCTATTTCAGTTTTTTTTTTATAAAAGTACAAGGAAAGTCAAAAAATCGC
>JAEQML010070112.1:0-17019 GCA_016904865.1 Pissodes strobi | reverse complement strand
ATAAATAAGCAAAATATTTTTATAAAGGTTCGATTGGGACAAAGAGTAGCAGGACTAGAGCAAAAGATTAGCAGAGGTGGTCACGGTAGGCGATCGGAAAGAGTTATCAGTACGGCTAAGGAGCCTGAACTCCAAATGTCCAGATCCAGGAGTTTAGAAATGTTGGATAAAGCAGAAAAGTCGCAGCTACAAGCAACTAGGTAAGCTAATACGTTGCTCAAATAACAGTTTTATTTTGTAAGTTTGACTACCGAATTTATTTCTTATCGTTCTCTCGACAGGTAAACTCATTGTTCGCAAAGACACTGGGATAAAAAAAAATAAGTAGGAAGCTATGCCACAGATTAAATATAATAAGTGCTCTGCTATCTGAAACGGATAATCCAAATTACAGACCAAATTGTTATGTAGCTAAAAATAATAGCAACATTGCGGGCCAAAAATAAGGATCAACCCTCATAAAAGATTATTTTCTTGGCGTACTATTGAGATCACTCCCTGAATGCAAGCATTTTAAAAGTTTTTTTCTGGATTTTGAACATGTCTTGGGTTCGACCGAGCGGAGATCTCTGCATTAAGTTCAAGAATTTTTGATAAGCAATTTTACCATAACTAAATGATTTACATCTGACAATTTGGATCACAACTTACATACACCCATTTGGACTAGTATGATTAGAAGCTTGATGAAGATGTCAGGCAGCTGGATTTAGAATGAGACTAATGGAAACTTTGCTCCAAAGGTGTAACCGTGTTGGTTTTAGGCCTAGACTATATCGTTACCTTAGACTATATCGTTACCTTAGACTCGATCGTTACATACACCAACGTAGGTTGCTGAAAGCGTACATCTCAAAAATCCGTTTTAGTCGCTTGCAAGCAGAAATCAATTACCCAATAAAAAATTATATGAATGATTTATGAACTAAACTAACAACAATTATTATTACAGGATTTATTCATGGGATATAATAGCCTATAATAATAGTTAAATACCAGTAGTGCAAGTCGTTTAGAAATAGATAGTCGGTTCTTGTAAAGATAATTTATTGGGTAAAAGAATTCAGTTACCGTCCTTTCTGGAGGTTGTGTGTGACACAGATTTATTGATTTACGAGTGAATAGTAGACAGAGAAATTGTATCTGTTAAATTATTCGTGTTACTGTTCTCGAGCATTTTTGCCGTAAAACGAGTTCTTGATTTTCTTTGTACAGTAATACATTACTCTAAATTTTTGCATTATTACGTATGGATTTTTACTAACAAGCTAGTAATTTATACAACATGTTTTGAAAACGACTTTTTTCACACGGGCCAGACAGTTTGTTGGACCGGGCCGTGTGTAGGCGAGGTCCGAAAGTCGAGCGATTTGTGAAAAAAAGTTTTCAAACCAACTTTTTACAATGCTTTTCCTACAACTGCAGAATGAAGCAACCAAGTACGTAATTTTTATTTATTAGAAACACAAGCTATCTTTACATCAAAAATAAAATCCACTAAGATTAGGTACGCAGGATCCAAATATAAGTAACTAATAATTACTAGCTTGCGGAAAAGTCTTGCACACGCTGTTCAGCGTGCAAAATACTTTTTTACACGGGTGGTGAAAAACGCCATTTTCAGACGTTGTCCAGCGTGTAAAAATCTTAATTTTCAGAGGTAGTTGTAGAAAAAAACAATTTCTTTATAGAATCGTAAGCCGCTTAGCTGTGTGGTTTTTTCAAATTGTATACTGTATGAATCACTAACTAAATGTCATAAATTTTTCGTCAATTATTAATATTGTCACGGCTAGCAACCATCCGAATGTTTTTTTGCTACCACATAGAACTAGCCTTGTCACGTCTACGTATGAGTCATCGCCGGCCGCGAAGATTCAGGAACCGTGGAATTCTCCCGATGCATGCAGCCCTGGTCGAGAATAATAAAGAATGGCCTCGCTTCGTCCGGAATATTCGCGATAGATTTTTGATTGTATATAAATAGTAGGCAGAACGCGCGTTGAGTTAGTTAATTAATCAGTGAGTGTTGAATTGTAAAGAGCTATTAGCTGTAAAGTTGTAAGAGTAGTTTAGTGTATTTAATTGTAGACAGTGATAAAGAATAAAGAGAGTATTAGTTTAAAACAGTAAAAGTTGTAATTTTGTCAGAACCCACGGGAAACACGTAACAATATAATGAGTGATCCAGCAATGGGTCAAGTACTTTTCTACCTAAAGAACTCTAATTTCATCATGCAATTATACTAATATGCATTACTAGGTGAACCACTGCAATTTGAAACTTTTTGTAATACAAATTTTCCAAATGAAGCATCCAATTCTGCAAAGTGGCGTGACCTTTGCGAGTTTTATTTTCCCTCTTCTTGGAAAGATATCTGCTTTAGGCATCAAAATACTTCTGAATCTGTTCATCAAACTACTCAAGTTCTCCAAGCTGGTATGGAAGTGTTCATGCCCTCTTCTGAGAAATATATCTCAAACAGTAAACCATGATTTGTGGAAAACTGCTCAAGAGCGGTCAATGCTAAAAATGCTGCCTACCACAAATGATTTGACAGGCGAAAATCGAAATATATTTATCACGACTAGAAATCAATGTAAGCCGACCATTGATAAGAGCAAGGAGTGATATAACGAACAGATCAATAACAGGCTTGTCAACTGTCTTAAGAAATCCAGATCCTTTTGGTCAGTTGCCAAAGCTGCCAATCAGGGTTTCTCATAGACCTGAATCTCACCACTGACTAAAGATGATGGCTCAATATCAGAAATGGCCAAAGAAAAAGCCAACATTCTTGCCGAAATGTTTGCATCAAATTCTACCCTAAATTATCAATGAAAGACTCTCCCAACTATCATGAGAGTGAATTCCTTAATGCCAGGTCTGATATTTCGCCAAGGGAAACGAATACTGAAAGGCCTAGACACTAATAAGGCCATAGGACCGGATGGATGCTTAAAAATGTGCTGCTAAACTATGCAGGCTTTTTGTGATGTGGCAATAAGGGATTGTTAAGCAAATTGACAGCATATGAACTGCTACCAGCAGTGTTTCTATAGCTTTCAAATTTTATAAGAGATCCAAGCATCCAATATACTAATTGATCGACATCTCTCGGAGATATTTAAGATCAATTCAATCAATAAAATGCCCAGGGCCGGACTGGGCCTGAAAATCGGCCTGGGCGCCAAATGAGATTACCGGCCCTCTCCACAGGCTCTCATGTTTATTTTTAAATAGGCGTAGGCGTTTTAATATTGTATGAATTTAAGAATTATTTTCATTTAGATACCCGTATTGCTTAATAACACAAATTCCACTGCTAATGCTTAGCTTTTCATAGGAATAATATATTTAACGATATATTATTAACTTGGTGTTATAAAGTCAAATGTAACAAAAACTATTTTCTTAAAACTAAAAAACAAAAATCAAAAGTCTAAACTGTTAAAGAGCAGATAAAAAATTACATTATATAAATATCATATCCCTAAGACCCTTGCATTCACTGGTAAGATATTTAATAATATCTTCATTATTTAAACTTACTAAAAGATCCTTTTCACAAGCCATCAACATAAATGCCTCTAGGTGATCTTGAGACAAGCAACTTCGTAATCTGTTTGGAATAAACTTTAATTTAGAAAATGATCGGTCACACGCTACTTGTGACATCGACAAAGTTAGTATGTATTTGTACACCTTTTCAAGATCTGGATAAGCCTCACGATAAAGATTATATTTGATTCAAACTTTGTAACAGCATAAAATACATTCTTTTACAAGTTTTATAATGAGATTGAAAATCATCTGGCTTAGGTATTCAATTCCGGTTCTTTTTCTATATAGTTCAATATTTTCATGTATGAATTCTTCTGGCAAGGACATTGATTAGTTTGACCACTTGGATGTAAAATCTTTTAACTGCATTTCGAGTTAATTTTTTCTACCTGTGTATAATATGGCTTAATTTTTGAAGGCTGAAAAATGTAAAATCCCGTATAAAGTTCGGTATGACTCCAAAAATCTACTTCCCATTACAATATCTAACTACCTTGTCCATCGTTACATTAAATACTTCAATTATAAATTTGATTATTGGTTCATGCGGAGCTTCGTCACTGCATGTCTCATCATGAAATATTTTCCTGATTCTTTTTCTAGATATTGGCATCGATATTTCTAAGGGAATATCAAGATTTAAAAATTCTGTGTTCGATTAATTCACGAAAGCAGGTGTTTCCTCACAAACTTTATCAAAATTCCTGGACATATTTTTAAATGATGTTAAAGTATCCTCAACCATTCGGAGGGCTTGTAAAAAATTCATACCTGCTGTTTGAAGCTATTCAGACAAAGGTGTAGTGGAAATAAAAATGTGTTTAAATACTATTGCCATTAGAATTGTTTCGTATTTCAGAAAACCATCCAAAAGGCTTTGAGCTTTAAATATCAGCATTCAAGTCCTTGGAGTTGGCTATCTCATAAAATGTTAGACATAAATTGACAAATATGCCCTTTTCGTTAAATATTTTACATAAAGCTTTATCATTGGTCCACCATCTTGTTTCCCCAATAATGTTAACAAAATTAGAAATGGATTTTTTCTTCCGGACATTCATTCGTAAGTGCGATTGTCGAATAAAAACGGCCGATTTATTTATTAACCCAACAATGAAATTGCAGGAACCGTAAGTTTAGTAATATCGGACAAAACTAAGTTTAAAACATGTGCATAGCACCAAACGTGGATTTGACCTGGTGAGTCTTTAGAGGGCCATGCCGTAAAGCCATTAGCCGTAGAATTCTAAACCCAGTTTTTTTAAAGAATTCGCAACAATTTCATAGAGATCTTTACCCTTACTAGAAGTGCAGTTAATCAGCCCAATTAATCGCTCGTTAACTTTATTTTCAGCTACATATATCTAACAATAATAGAACACTGATCTACAACATTTATGTCTTGTGTTGTGTCAATTTGTAGTGAGTAGATTTTAGCACTTTTGACTTGTTCAGCATTTTATAGAGTTTAAAGTATTTTTTGATAAAAATGTCACAAAATTGACCCTACCTATATTTTTTAAATTCTGAGCCTGAGTGTAATTATTACGACGTTGTTGACTCTTTTTGGCATATTTCTGAATATGTGTGCGCAACAGGGGATCAACTTTCGAAAGAAGTAAAATAATTTCTAGAAAATTATCATGATCAATATTTTGTTTTAAAAAAGTAAATGCTGACTCATTTTTAGTATCTCCCCTGTAACTTAAACCCCTTTTACCTATTAATTTTATTGTCTCAATAATTCTATCTAACATTGGCCTATTTTCTTCAATTTTTTGTCTTCTTTGGGAAGCCGCAGTTGAAAATAGACAATGTATATCCTTTTTCTTGCTATAAAGTAAGTAGGATTCGGTGCTCAGGTGATGGCCCGTGCTTAACTCGTGCTCATCTAATCTCGTATATACGTGCTTTATAGAATAATTTACACCACTAGCAAATACTGATGGCTGTGACTCATTAGAAAATGTCAAACATATCCAGAAGTGGACCCAAAACAGACAATACAAAAACTAAAAATAACACAAAGAAGCCTGGAAAGGACAATTATGGGTATTTCTTTAAGAGATAGGAAGACAAACGAATACATAAGACAACATACACAGGTCAAGGATGTAATAGAAAGGGTAACCCAGATGAAATGGGGCTTTGCGGGACATGTAACACTACTGCGGCAAACACAGCATAGAGTCCAGCGTCTAGATAGTGGTTGCTTTGAGTTTTTAATTTTTTAACGTTTCTTTCATTAGGCTTTTTTTTTGGCAATGCGACTGGCCCTTTTTTAGGACCGGCCCACCGGGCGATCGCCCGGTCGCCCGATGGCCCAGTCCGGGCCTGAAAATGCCGGAGTCCCTCAAAGGTGTATATTATCTCCCACACTGTTTCTGCTCTATATAAACAATCTCTTAGGCAGGATAAACAATTCTATATACAGCTTTGCAGACGATAGCACTCTTATATCCTTATTCAAGTCTCGGACAGCTCGTTCCCAACGCGAGCGGGAAAATCTGAGGAAGACAATGTCCAGTTTAACGCAGGAAAGTCTCAAGCAGCTGTCTTCTAAAAAAAAAAAACAAACACCGCAGGGCTTGACTTATCAATGACAGGACAAACACTGACTCTAGCCTCAAGAGTATGTCTAGTCTTTTTCGCACAATCGAAATATGCAATAATATACATGGCATCTCATTAAAAAAATATCAAAGTGACTCCTAGCACTTTTATTTGATGTTCAATTGTTTTTTGCTGTTCATATATGAATTCGCGGGAGAAAATTACATAAGATGGCTATTTCAGTTTTTTTTTTATAAAAGTACAAAGTCAAAAAATCGCCTTGTCTAGTCCTCGTTGGATAGCTCTGTACTCCTAGCCTCAGCGCATTAGTTAATTCTAATTGTTTTGATTTTGATACTTTACCCTTTTTGTACAAAATATCCCGCACTTACAATTGGGTGAATTTTGCAACTTTTGAATATCATATTTTATTTCGCCAGGTCTTAAGCGGGAAAATATATTATATACCAAGTAAACATATTAATAGGAACTTTGCATAAAAAAGAACGCTGTATGCTTAGCGTCGCATGACAGAAGTGAACTTCATAAGGCGTGAAATTTGCTCTAGATTATTCGGTTTTCGACTAATAAAATATTATATGGTGATGTGAGTCGTGTTAAAACTTCAAATGAATTAAAGTTTAAATCAATTAGCCCTTTATAAAATGCATCATAATTTCTAAAGTGCCTTCTTGCACGTTCTTTTATATAGACTTTTGTCAAGTAATCGATTTTTGTATATAAAAAAATATTTTTCAAGAAAAAATAAAAACCTTTATTTCTGGACCCCTAAAACTCCATTTTCCCGACATTTTCGACACAGAGAATCGTTTAGAGAGTTGTTCTCCTCTGAACCAGGAACTGCCTATCAAACTATCGTCTCGCTCTTTTCGAACCTCGCTATATTTTCCATATAAAATGTTATTAGAATTAGTTACTTTTTGGATGGATATCGTGTATCAAATTTTTAAAAGTCACCCATTTGACGTAATAATTCGAAAACGTAAAATCGATTCGCCAGCAGAGTGATTGACTATCGGCGGCCCCCAAATGTGGCCTAAAATATGCCAAATCTCAAACGGTGGTCAGGTTCTGTGCTTGTGATAGGGATGGCCCGGGTTCAATTCCCGTCGGTGGCAAGACATGTTCTCTTTATTTTTTTAAAGTTATGTGTGTTTCTTTCTCTCTCTCTCTCTCTCTCTCTCTCTCTCTTTCTCTTTGCTGAAGTATCACGTCTGACTGCTCAGACTCATTCACTACCTAGGAAAAAGTGTGCTAAACGCGCTAAAAGAAGTTTTCACTTCAAAAATAATACTTATAAGACTATATATTATTATAATACAAAATAAAATATAAGGATATAAGGCCTATTCAACTCAACACTAGAAGCAAAGTTGTAATAATTATTAGATATAAGATGCATTTTTCAGCTTGGTTAATCAAGAATTTGTAGACCATTGGCAAGTATTAATTAGTTTTATTCCTATTTCTTGACAGTATTGTTATTGAATTACATATATATTATATTAAAATTTATTTAATTTAATGATTATTTATATTTACTAAATTTGAAATTATGGCTAAACAGTTCGAGATTTCCCTAGAATTTCGTTATAGTTAGCAACACTGGAAGAGGTGCTCGTCCAATTGTAGATTCTAAAGCCAAATTACTACATCAAGTGTAAGTCTTTAGGCTTTGGTCCCATCTATGTAGTTATAATAAATGTCTACACAGCCATCAGCATCGAAATCTAAACGGTGTCTATTAGGCTAGTTAATTCACGAATTTCTTCGTCAGTTTCTTCATGAATCAATATTTGCTAACACAAATAAAGAGTTAATATCTAGAATTTGACACAAATATAATTTGTCACCTCACATTATTTTTATTTCTGTGATTGGCACTACTGAATTCAAGGTAAAATCCACGAAAAATAGAACGTGCTCTATTTACGTGATTAAATTCGCGAAGGATTTCACGCAAGATTTAATGTGAATTTTATTTTTTAATCTTGTCTATTTTCTTCGCCAAGTAACTATCGCCCGTGTAAGACTAGCCTTCATCATCATCAATCAATCAATCATTTATTTCCTATTCATATACATGTCCACGCTTACTTCTAGCCTATAATCTACCAATCCTCAGAGCTTTCTACCTATGAGCACAATATGCTCTTGCCAGACATACCCTACACAGTAGGGGATAGACTACAAGCTAATAAGTAACAGCAATCTCGATGGGTATTCAAATTACTTAGGCGGACCTTTCAATCATGCTGAAGTGTGCGTTAACAACGTTGTTAATGCTTGGATTCTTATGATTAAGTGTGGAGAACATATAAGTGTGATTTGTAGGAAAAACAGAGTGTAAAAACCTACTTAGTAATGACAGCACAACATTTAATATGTACAAAATATACATTTCATGGCGGTATCCTTGTCAGGGGTAGCAAGTTACATTTAAGTGGGCTTTTTAGAAGTTATATTTATCAATTTCTGTCGCAAAGAATTTTAGTGTTGCCTGCAGGATTGCTTGTCTGTTGCCTTCGCAGGCATCTAACAGGCCTGCGAAGTCCTCAAATGTCTTGAGAAGTGCATTCATGTCTACTAAACTGTTGATTTTATTTGTTACTGCTTGTAATTTAGTGAAAGTGTTTACTGTATAGTGTCGACATTTGGAGTGAGATTGCTGGTACTAACATTTGCGTTTCTATTACTATTCACACGAGCGCTTTCGCGGTTTACACTAACATTATCGCGAGCACTGGCACTGCTTCCTTTCATTGGTGGAAAGTTTGTGTCATAGTTTCTTTCGTTTGTTCTTGCTCCAGTCTTCTGCCATGCAGGCTCTGTCGGCGGCGGTGCTGGCTTGTAGGTTTTACTGGTGGAAGGTTGCGGTTGCTGCAACTGATCCACCTTGTATTTATACACAGGGCAGTCCAAGTCTATAGACCTGAGCTCGTCATTGCAGTTGGCGCATTTAGAGCAACACCAGGGACGTTGGCAGTATGTACAAGCGTGTCCGAGTCCCTGGCACTGCATTATTGGCTTTGCAGCTCTGCGGTAGTCCCAGGTGACGCGAACCCTCATCAGGGCCCTGCATTTTTGATTGAGGTGCTTCAGGTTGATTCCAGCCTCCGTCACAACCAGATAGAGGGGAGCCCTCGTCTTTTCATAAGATAGACGTCTTTTATATTCATATCATATTTTTTGATTAGAGCATTTCTGACCTATTGCGGCTGTGTGCCACCATCAAGCTGTTTCAGTTCAAACGCATGGGTTCTTGATAATTTCTCCGCATAGCTGTGGTATCCGATGTCCTCCTAGTCGAAGAATCTCTTGAGGTTATTCCAATCCTTATGATCATTGCACCAAATGATGATAGAGTTGCTGATGTACTTTAATTTGTAGTCTTTTATATTCGCACGGCGTAAGCTGTTCGCAAAATCATGGTGGTTTTCTAGGCCTCCATTAGTTACTATTGGTGGCGGCAAAGCAGGTTTCGATCGGATCAGGGGTAGCCCTGCAGCTGCGGAGATTTCTCGCGAATAATCAGGATTGTTGTCTTCTTATTGATCACTGAGGCTAGCTTTATATATTACCTCTGATGATTGAATATTATAGATTAATTTGTTGAAGCAATTCCTATTATTCAATGATAAGCGTTTTGAGATCATTTATAATCCTACGGCACTATGCTATATTAGCCGCTTCTGATTGGTAAATTAACGTCACTTTCACTTTATCTAGGGTCCAGTCAGGCTGTGTTAGCAGGTCTAGTTCGTGTAGCGGACAGATTCTATATTTACAACCGCGTTCGGTTCCCGTCGGGGGAAAGAAATGTTTTAATTGATACAAAATTGCCCACAAGTGGAATAAAGGCACATCATGGGTAGAAACTACAAGAAGAAAATTATAAATTTGATGAACTACGATGAAAACGAGTTGCAAAGAGCATAGGATGACATTAAAAAGGGCAAAAAAGTTTAAGATTGGCATCGGCGTATTATAAAATTCCTAAATCTACACTAAATCTAAAAAAAACTGGGAAGCACGGCGGACAAAAGGAGGTAATGCTAACAGTAGACATTACCAAATTTAGTGAGTGGAGTTTCCCTTTGATCTGCAGGGATATAAGGTATCTCATGAAAAATTACCTTGATAGAACAGGTAAAAAAATGCAACTTTTCTACCTAATATATCTTCCTGGTGTCGGAAAGATTGGCCCAAAACATTAAGAGGTGCATGGCTAATTTTACAAAAGATATAATAATTGAATATTTTCAAAATTTGGAAAGGACATTGGAAAGTGTTAAGCCTACACATATCATTAACTACGATGAAAATAATCTCACGGACGACCCGGGAAAACAAAAAGTTTTGTGTCGCTGAGGGCTTAAAAGGGTGGAAATGATACTGAATTCGAGCAAACCAAGCACATGAGTTATGACGTGATGAACAAAGCTGTGCACCTATATACGAACTGGATAGAGGGAGGACCTCGAGGAACCATGTATAACCTAACCAAGTCAGGTTGGTTCGACACCTGGACATTTGAAGACTGGTTTAACAAGAGTCTCCTCAGTAATTTTAGGAATTATCCAGGAAATATGGTGCGAATTGAAGATCTAGTTGGAGACAGCCTTTCAAGCTACACTTCAATGCATGTCCTGGAATGCTGCGAACGTTATAATATTGACTTCGTGTTGCTTCCACAAAACGCAGCACACTACTTGCTGCAACCATTAGAAGTTGCGTTTTTCGCACCTTGAAAAAAGCATGGCGTGGCATTTTGAGAGAATGGAAAATGAAAAGCAAAGGGTGCATATTGAAAGCGGACTTTTCCTAGACTTCTTCATGACGCTATTGAGACTATTGCTGATTTAAGAAATAACATGACGTCCGGTTTCAAGGGATGCGGAATTGTTCCAGTTAATCGTGACGTTGTTTTCAAAGAAAATCCAGATGTAGATGCCGATGAAAGGGCGAGTCAACGACGAAACGAAGATCACTGGAGCAGTACCCTACACGACTTCTTGAAGAAACCAGATTGAAAACAACTAGTGAAACCCGACCAAAACGCGAAAAAAAAATAAAAACAACACCTGGCAAAGGAATTACTGCACTAGATCTGAGGCTGATATTGAGAACCAAAATATCTACATGCAAAGCAGCAGTGATTCCCACAAAGAAGAAGCTGATTCAAATGTCGAAAATCTAGAAGTTGAGGCTGCGACTGAGACTGAAGAAATATCGGACTAAGATAACTTAGAGATTGATTTTGGCATTATACAAGAGGCTAGTTTTGTACTAGTTAAGTTTCCATGCCCAACCAATAGTTATAAATTTTACGTTAGGTGCGTCTCTGAAGTAATTTATAAAACAATAAAGATATATTATGTAAAATTTTTGAGAAAACAAAAATGTGATAAAATGGGGTTATATTTTATATACCCCAGTAGTAAAGATCTATCGATAGCAGAGAGCAGTCAGTTTTTAAAAGTTCTGAAAGGCGTAAAACGTTTGAGACGCGAAAGGTTTCAATTCCCTACTTTAGAAAAATTTGAGAATATTAGAATTGTCGTCAACCAGTTTTTCAAACTTCTTCTTTACTTTAATTTTTATTTTAAGTTTTTTGAAGTTTTAATAATAATTTACATTTCATATTTTTTCACTTTTATAAGATTATGTACCACTTATCTAAGTTTATCTGTATGTTTACTGCTTTTATACTTGTTTCTCGAAATAATATATAAAATCATTAAAATTTTTAATTTTTTTGCTATTAATCGCTAACTTTTTTTGTCCTCCTCTGCCCTATTGTACGCGTAAATGTAACTTTCCAAACGAAATTTATGGGTGTCCGCCTCTACCCCACACATAGGGATGAAGGCGGATAGTCTTTAATACAAAAAAATGGCAAGGATATTTTTCCTTCATATCTTCTTTATCACAGTATGTTTTAGGGATATAGGGGCATCTAAATTATTTTTTGATCTTACGCGGCGGATTGGGGGTAAATCTCGGCAAATGGGACGGAAATGTGCAAGCGGATGTGACATGCGCAGTGATTAGGTTCTTTCTAACGCCAGAATATAGGCACCCAATTCCAAATAAGTGGCTGTCTATGTTCAGGCGTCACGCGGCCTAAGGTGGCATTAGATTTTCAAGTCGATGATGTCAATATAGGACATGTTTATACATCAGTGCCTCGAGTACTAGCAGATTCGCTCAATTTAAAAAAAAAATTGCACCGAAGGAGTAAAATTATTCGCAAAAAAATGTGGAATCGTACATTTGCAACTAGCAAGTTTGCCATACGATGGTAGTGTTCGCTTTCGGCAGATTACTGGACTAGAGGATGAAAATACATAAAAATGCTGTCCAGTAGCGTGCCCGAAGGGCTTGCCACCAATATACAGTTTAACGTTTAATTATCATACATGGTCTTCGACGATAAAATATTATTCAATTTATTGAAGCAATTTATTTTATAAGTAAGTAAGTAAGTAATAAGATTTGCTAATCTTTTGAATTCGTACTAAACTTGCATACACGCTCCTGGCTCAGAAAAAGAAAATGTTGCTAATCTCTTGAATTTCTATTGATCACGACTGGACTGCCAAATGCAAATATATTATCCAGTGGCATATCGAAAGGGCTCGCCACCAACGTATGGTTGCTTTATATATGCTAAAATATCTCCAATTAATCGGCTTTTCTAACATCGGTTAGTTTCAGCGGAAAGAGACCTTTTTTCGTTGCAAAATATGAACATAATTTGGAGATAAAGAAAAATTTAAAAGCATTAACTTAAGATTTTAAATCATCCTCAATATATTTAAATTTCGTGTATTTAGGAAGTTTTGTAGCAGCGTATAATAATCTGTCTATGTAAGATAGTAAAAGCTTTAAGCCCAGTGGAACTGGATATCAGTATCACCACACACACTTACTTTTATTGTATGCCTTTGGAAGAGATTTTAAGTTCATCCTTACGGAGTTTTCTAAGGCATTTGACAAGATCAATCCTTAATCACCGTGTATAATTGCATAAGTTAATGTCAGTTTGTAGCGATTCCTCCTTAATCTGGATTCAAATTTATTTATTATTAGATAATTTAAGGTTTATTCAATTAATGGTACAGGCAGCTTCATGATATTTCCATCTAATAGAATAGTTTCTGAGACTGTGTAATTTTCAAACCGACTTCAGCATTTTTATAGACCGCTGCGGTAAAATTGGGATAATGTGTCATGCTGATGTGATGATCTTAGTTATAGAGTTAAAAAGGTTGACCATTTTTATTAATATATACAGTTATAGTTTTAAATTGTTTTACAACTAAAAATACTATAAATAGGCTCATGTAGCAGCTTGAATCCTTTGGTATTGGCTTTGATCGATTTAATTGGTTGTGAAATTTGTTTATTGTTCCTTTTGTAATTTACTTGTTCATACAGATGTCTGTTAGATGGTGCTAAATTTATTACGGTACTTCCATTTAAAGCGTTTATTCATTTATACATGTTCATGCACTTTTTAATAATTATTATATTATTCTTGGGCACCAGTCCGTTAATAAACAAATAAAATACATACGTCTGCAGATAAACGTTTTAAATCAATTACAGCAAACCGTTATAGATATATTAACAATCGCCTAATTAGCTCGAGGACCTATAGTTGTAATCGTTTCTAATTATTTTAAAACAAGAACTCTTCAGAGGTGTTTTAAAATTAATATTCTAGCGATTGATTTATGAGCAATTGTAATAAAATTCTTCGCGATCGACTCGGGAGTTTTTACGAAAATTTTATAGCAGTTTTAATGGCTATTGCCGTATGCCGGAGAACTTAG
This sequence comes from Pissodes strobi, assembly GCA_016904865.1. NCBI lineage: Eukaryota > Metazoa > Arthropoda > Insecta > Coleoptera > Curculionidae > Pissodes > Pissodes strobi. Next base: position 3,039 of record JAEQML010070112.1, on the reverse strand, counting down.
ATTAATGAGGGACGTCGGTAAAAAATTAATTAGCTCGACTTAATGATCTAGAAACGAAATCCAATAACGCATTGTTTACTGCGGTTTTATGGTGTTATGGCGTTATGAATTAGTGTTCTTTTATCGTTGATGTGCTGCCGAAGATCGTCGATTATTGCTTAAGAAAAAGAACTATGCGAACTATGTTTTGAGCATACGAATATAATCGAACATCATCTACCACGGCTTGAGAAGCAGTATAGATAACGTATAATGAATACATTATGATGGACATAATAATATGTAGGAAGTGTTTTTCATAACTTCACTAACCTACCCACGGGCAACCAAAAAATTGTAAATCAAAGCTTTAACGGTTTCAGCAACCCATTAGAAAACTGAGGCCTCACAAAAACCGGTCGCCCCAAGTTTGAACTTTCTCCAGGTCTTGATTAATTGCTGTAATCTGCTCCTGTCTGCGGTGATGAGTCTCAGTCGCTGGTAAGGGTTTTTCTGATCTAAAGTGGGAGACAAGGGTACTGTCATCTGCAAAACTGTAAACAGGATTATTTGTTTCGATCAGCAGGTCATTAATATAGATGAGGAACAGAGTTGGTGAAAGTATTGCGCCATGAGGCACGCCCGCGTTGATGGTGAATGTGTCCGAGATGTGTCCATCGACTGCAATGTATAGGGATCGGTTCTTAAGAAACTGGCCAGCCAGCTGCAGAGAGAGGCGGGCAGTCCCAAGGACGGCAGTTTGTTGAGCAGTCCGTCATGCCAAACTCTGTCGAATGCCTTTGAAACATCCAACGCAATCGCTCGAGACTCTCCGTAGTTTTCAATTGCCCTACTCCATATCTGAGTGACATAGGCCAATATATCTCCTGTCGATCTCTCTTTGCGAAAGCCGTATTGATTATCGCTGATTATTCTGTTGCTCTCGAGGTACTTGAGTAGTTGCTGGTTGACTACACGTTCCATGACTTTGGAGATTATTGGAAGCAAGGCAATTGGGCGATAATTTGAGGGCGTGGTTTTCTTGCCTTTTTTTGGAACAGGTTGCACTCGAGCTACTTTCCAAGAGGATGGGTAAATCCCTTTTCTGTAAGAAAGAGAGAAAAGCCTGGAAAAAACGGGTGTTAGTTCGTTGGCGCAGTTCTTTAGCAGGATGGCAGGTATTCCGTCCGGTCCTGATGCCTTTTGCGTATCTAGTTCTTTAAGGATTTTGCGAATATCACGGTGAGAAGCTTGACTTCTGCCACGGTAGCGTCGATGTTCGGTATAGTGGGGAGAGTCTTGCCTTGGGGCACGTCTAAGGTAGAGTGCGATGAAAACATTTTGGCGAGCATGTTTGCTTTTTCCTTGGCTGTAGTCGCCGTGATGCCACGTTCGTCCGTCAAAGGTGGGAGAGACGTTTTTGTAAAGTTGTTACTTACTGCCTTTGCTACCGACCAGAAATTCCTGAAGCCACTGGGACATTGCAAAAGTTTATTTCTGATCCTTTGATTGTGTTTGTCCTTAGGTTCGTCGATCACACGCTTGCACTCGTTTCTCGCTTCGATAAAATTATTGCTATTTTCAGCGGTCTGATTTTGCTGCCAGTACTTATAGGCTTGCTGTTTCCTTCCTACAGCTCTTTCGCATCTTTTGTCGAACCAGGGCTTTCCTTTTTGATGGTAACTTGATGGAATTTGGGATGTATGCTTCCATTTCTGAGGAGATTACTTGCATGATCTCTTCGCAGCAGTCTGACGGGTCGTCAGTGGCAAAGCAGACGTCGAGCCAAGGAAAATCTAGGTAGAACTGCCTTAGATCGTCCCAGTTTGCAGAATTGTAATGCCAGATTTTGCGAGGCAATGGTGGATCCTTCTGTATGGGTGGCAATTCACAAACCGTTGTAATAAGTTTGTGGTCGGAGGTACCTAATGGCGGACCAACTGTAACCTTGTACTGGTCAGGATTGGTGGTCAGAAAAAGATCCAGGAGGGCGGCGAATTCGCCCCTCTCTGAGATTCGAGTTGGTTCGTCAACAAGTTGAGTAAGCCCGCAACTGATGGCAAATGCTTCAGCTTCTCTACCTTCGTTGTCGATCTTGTTGTGATGTTTGAGCCAGTTGGTGTTGTGGGCATTCAAGTCTCCCAGAACGATTATTTCTGAACTGGGGTGATCGACCTGTATTGAGTCAAAAGTGGTAGCTAGTATTGAGAAAAAGCTTCGTTAGGCTCTATCGCTCGGAGGGCGATAGAGACAACATATAAACTTGGTTAATCCCTTGGCGGTGAACTTGAGCCACATGACATCAAGGTTGTTCGGTCCGAGTGTTTCCTCGCGGTGACATGAAAGGTCGCTTCGGACAAAAAGGCATATTCCGAACTTATACCTAAATCGGGTATGTAAGTCGTAACCAGGATAGAGGTAGTTCACTGTTGTTGTTGTAGAATATACTTATGTTTCTGTAAAGGCTAATATGTGTGGTCTATTTGCTTGTAGATGTTGGTGTACCGAATTTATGTTTGTATTTAGGTCTCTTATGTTGCAGAAATCTATTCTGAATTGGTTCGGTATCTTTGCTGTCTGTGAAATGCGGAATGAAGGGCTCCCAGGGCCACCCAGCGCCCGGAGATCCGAATGGCCGGGGAGTTTACTTCCGGAATATTTTGATCCTGGAAGCACCATCATGTCCATATATTCCTACTGTGGAACTCGCGACCACCAGCGCGGAAGCGGAACGTGATTTGGGAAAACCACTTAGCGCCTCCCAATTCTGGTGGGGTGGTCTTTCACCGGACGATGAGAATAGGCTTATGCATCTACCACCTAGGGCCGCTTCCACTCGAAGCATCGGCCTCAGACTCATTCCTTTGGCGGTCCCTAGTCTGACAGGGGTAAAAATGAGGTTTGTTGGATCACTCCCCAGTGATCAGCTCCAGACTTTGTACTTTGGTGTTCTCCAGCCAGGAGGAGGACGATGGGATTTGATGGGCCACATCCCGTGGCAACTCGGAATGGTGGGGGCGTCACTCCCCGTAATCAAACTCCTCTCACCAGTTTGACGTT
>MU195022.1:2910-17019 GCA_016904865.1 Pissodes strobi | reverse complement strand
TATTCCGTAACCCCGCAGCTACAGATAACATTTTTGTTTAGTAGAGTGGGTATATCTTTTTTCGGGGTTTTCTTTTGTTTTCCACCCCCCTAACCTCCCTACCCTCATGTATTCCACTGATAACGATAGACCACAATAAGTGACAAAAACTAAGAAAATTGATAAACAGGGTTAATACTCACCACTGTTTTCGCATTGCCTTCATCAATAGGAGCCTTATAGATTTTCTTATCAGCGACATCGCTCCAGAATATCATACCAGTGCGAAAAACAAAATCTAATGCAGTAGCTGAATTGGTTTCATTTACAATGCTGGTCATTTCATGGTGATCCAAGGATATTTTCCTGATATCACGTCTCCTTGCGAACAATAAAGATGCATGGCCTTCCACTGCTTTACACCGTGTGTGGTCTCTCGGATCTCTTGCATATCCTGCCAGACATTCGCATTTAAAGCTACCTTTATCGTTACGGCATATTTGGGAACAAGTTCCTTCAATTTGACATTCATCAATATCACGACACGTACGGTTGTCGGATGCTAAGGCAAAACCTGGTCGACACTCACATCTGAACCCTGCTGGTGTGTCTACACAGCGATGTGCGCATCCTCCGTTGTCATGGGAGCATTCATTAACTCCACATTTTCCACGAGGTTCATCTTCCCAAGCTGAGCAATCTGGTTTGCCATCACATACTCGTGATAAAGGTATGCATGGTCCACCGGGACCGCACGAGAAATGAGTTGTGGGGTCGCAAGTCGGTGATGAAACGCCGCACTCATGCTCATCGGTTGCATCTGCACAGTCAGCATGACCATCACATAGCAAAGCACCAGGTATACAAGACCTATCGTCACACTGGAATTGATCTGACCGGCATGTAATATTCGCGCAATGAGCTGGTGCTTCATCGGATCCATCTGGACAATCTTTTGTGCCGTCACATAGCCAGTTTTTGTGAACACAAGTAATTCGGTCATTGCATTCATGTTCTGAGGGAAGACAAACTGTAGGATGGGGTCTAGGTGGACAACCTTGCTCATCGCGTCCATCCAAACAATCGTATTCGCCATCGCATCTCCATTTTGCAGGGACACAGAATCGCTCGCTGCACTGAAATTCTGTACCAGGTGCGCAGCTCACTTCTGGACATTCAGCTTCATCCGAATTGTCTCCACAATCATTATCAGCGTCGCATACCCATCGTTTTTGGATGCATTTGCCGTTTTTGCATGTAAATTCATCAGCTCGACATGTTTCATCTAAAATAAAGAAACCGTGTTAAGTCAATAATAAATAAATGCATTCAGCGTTTACTCATTTAGATTACATAATGGCGATACTAAGAAAATCATTATTTTTTAATTCGAAATGAGAAACAATGAATTCAATCATTATATACTTACTACAAGATTTCTCATCGCTACTGTCTGAGCAATCTGGATTATCGTCACACATCCATGTCAAGGGCACACACTCTCCAGGGGCTGATCGGCATGTGAACTGATCAGCGCCGCATACTTTTAGCTCTGAAACAGTGCAAATAAACATTTAAAATTACTTTAAAGACTTCGGCGATAATTAGACCATTAGATAATAGTAACAAAAACTTACGGCATAAGTGTTCATCCTCATCACTGTTGTCGCTGCAGTCTTTGTCATTATCGCATTGCCAATGGCTAGGTATACATTTGCCATTACCGCATCTAAATTCGTTTTTTCCACAGGTTACATTTCCTGAAAATAAATTATGAATGTAATATAGATTCATCTTCTGTTAAATCGCTTTAGCATAAAATTGTCCAATAAGTAGTATTTTGACATGAGTTACAAGATGTTATAAACTTTTAAATATTATTATCGTTAATTTAAACAACAAATTGTAGCATTATATCTGAATTCACCAACTGCAATATTTTTGAAATCACAAAACTTGTTTAAAACATATGCGGATGCTCAAAAATCGATGTGTTCTGTAAAAAAGTGCATTTTCTAATAAGTTTTGTAATAGAGAAAACAAAATTATTCAGTAGGGCACAATTAGATATTATTTAACAGAATTGTTTGTGTAATAATCGTCCTAACCATATTGTTTTGTAGATTTAAAATTTGCGTTAACTAATTCTAATGTTGTGTAACGCGCTTCTCTAAATTTGACGGTACATAATTATGATTCATGTTCATAAAGATTTTTCCCAGACGCCGCGTTTGAAACAATTTATGAAATATTCAAATGATGTTTAGTATAAAGGAATGTTTGAAAGGGACAGAATACAAATAATATAATGAAATTTCTTGTCTAAATAAATGAGGTCCCGGTAATATTTTCAATAAACCGCCCGCAGTTTCCGCACTAAAACAGTTCGACAAGCGGAAAATTCTCATCTAAAATTAACATTTATTACCAAGGTTATTACTGTATAGAAAATATAAAGCTAGTTAAATTATGAAAGTGATGGATATTAGAATGACTAAGCTGAACGATCTTTCAATTCTTTCAGAAGTAATATTTTCAATAAATTTGTGCAAAAGTTGAGGAAAAAAAGCTTCAAAAAAGAATAAAAACTCAATTCCTAATATCTCTTTCTGAAGTTTCACTTCAGTTGTGTGCTTATAAAGGTGAGGCACACAATTTTTGTACAGCTACTTTTCTGTAAATTGGTATAATCAGATTTGTAATCGACGGCATTTCGAATTCGCATCACGATTAGGAAGTTGCAATTTTTAAATGAACATTTTCAAAATCAAAATCAACAATCAACCATGATTTTTCCCGTAAGAAATAATGTGGTAGACGGAGATGCAAGCAATTTTTGTCTGCTTTATTGTCTCTTTTGGGAACTCACACTATGCTGAAATAAGTATAATAGATGATAGATGAAATATCAAGTTCAGGTACGTATTCAAAATTTTCGTCCTCATCAAGAGTCATTTAATGAAGTTTATCAAATCAGCAACTACAACCCTGGTGCCGACGTCAACAGTGACCACAATCCCGTAGTAATAAATCTACAGCTTCGCTACTTCATTAGAGTCCAACGTCCAAATAAACCTAAGAGAGTCGATGTCAAAAGACTCGTTGGTACCGAGATACGAGCCAGAACAACCGAGAATCTCGAGGCGGGTCTACAAACAACTGACAATTGCAATGACGACGACGTAGAGCCTCGGTGGACTGTTTTAAAGACGGCTCTTTTAGAAACCCAGGAGGTTGACATTGGGTGCAAGCCTCTAAGAAACAACAGTGGTTGACAGATGAAATTCTTCAACTTGTGAACGAGAGAAGGAAATACAAAGCCACATATAATAACCGGTACAGGGAGATCAGAATGCCGAAAAGCAAAGGAATGATAGCTAGCTGAAAAATGCAGTGAAATGGAGACACTAGAAAATAGCACACAACGCAAGCAGATCCACGGTATTTTGAAGGACACTAACAACAAGATTTTAACGAGCGTTGATGAAAAGGTAAAAAGATGGAACCACCTAGAGACTATGATATCAACGAGCCCAGTCCTGCTATGACGATAGAGGCAGTGAGACGTGCTATAAAACTTCAGAAAAACCACAAGGCTGTAGGACCAGACCAGATTCACGCAGAAACCTTGAAATTGATCGTCAATGCAGATGATATGGACCTAAAACTTCTCACATCCTTATTCAACTCAATATACGAATCTGGAAAAATACCAACGGACTGGCTGAGGTTGACGTCCATCACTTTACCAAAAAAACCGCACGCTTCTCAATGCGACGACCACCGAATGATAAGCCTGATGTCTCACGTCCCCAAGGTCTTTCTCCGTATCGACCACACCCGCATATACGCCAGATGTGAGGGACAGGTTGGCGGACCGCATTTTGGATTTAGGAACGGAGTGGGCACGCGCGAGACTCTCTCTGTCTCAACGTTCTCACACAGCGATGCAGAGACATGAATGTTGATATGTACGCCTCCTTTATTGACTACCGAGAAGCTTTCGACTATGTCTTGCACCAGAAGCTCATTGAGATTCTAAAATACACCGGAGTCGAGGAGGGGGATCCGAACATAATCACGCAGCTGTACTGGCATCAAACTGCAGAGATTAGGGTAGAGGATATAACATCCGAAGAAACAGAAATCAGGAGGAGTGTTCGACAGGGGTATATCCTGTCCCCTCTCCTCAATACAATACAATACAATCCATTTATTTGCATCAACACAACCGTTTAACAGTTAGCATCGTCAGAATGGATAACAAGGGATACATGTATCACTGTTGGATTAGATGTTCAGTAAATCTCTAACTCCAAAGCAGGTCTTTCAAGAAGCATAACAAAAGCAAGAACCAATTGAAATGCACACAAATACAATTACACCAAGTCGAACAGAGGAGTATAAACCTTATTTCTATACATAATACATATATCATTCGATCTCCAGTGGATTTAATCAAAAAATCCTGTAGGCCACATAGATATTAATATATTTTTGACTGCTGTCTGAAAATTTCTCAAGATCTGTGTAGATGATTCGGACGGACATCTATAGAGATTTTTAGAGGTGCAGTTTCACGCACCATTATAGCCAGTTTGATCGCCAACCTTCGAAGGGAGACGGCGCCGGCGCGGCGTCCTAAGAAGAAGATGGTGTGCGATATCTAGATAATTTGAGTAGAATACAAAAATGGGAGAAATAATCCGAATAATGCCAATATGAACAAATATTTTGAATGCACCTAGCGCAAATGCTATAGATTTTGTGTTTAAAGTAAAATTTTACCTCCAAATCTCTCATAAGATCAGCAGAGAGCGCTGCTCCGATCCCAGCCCATTTTCCCAAAATCAAATCATTTTAAATAGATTTCGTGTAAATAAATCTACTTACTTACCACAAAAACTATACGCATAGATATGCTGAAAGTGAAATTTTACCTCGAAATTTGTCAGAAAATCGACAGAAACTCCACCTAATCACCAGAAAATGTAACAAATTTCCGATTCTGACCCAATTTTCCAGCTTCAAACCATTCTCATAAATATGTCACGAAATTAAATGTATAAATCTGCATATTTTAATCTAAACGTCATGTCGAAATATTGGAGGACTTATTCCTTCAATTTTCCCATAAAGCAAAGCACCTATTCAAACTCTTGAAAATGATGAAGTATGGAAAACTTGAAAATGTTTTACGATTTTCTAAATTTTAACATTGATATTCTAGTATTTCCCGATCTCGTATATGGAAATTTGTTATAGAACTAGCAGGTTTACAAGTCTGAGATTGTTTCTTTGAAAATACTTGTGCATTGGCTGATCTATGATTAAAGTAGATTTTGCAAACAGAAAAAATCACCAATTCGACATTTTCAATCGTATCGATGCGATTTTTTGGCATGTTGTACTCGTAACCAACCTCTTTTGTACGTTTTTGCTCCAGGTTATTTGGTTTTCCAGTAATAATAGTATATTATTTTATATGGAGGAAAAGTAACTTTTCCTCCAAATAAAATATGCTGTTTTTTCTTCAAATGTCGACAAATTAATGCAAAAACATCTATTTTTAATAGTAATAATATCTAATTATTATTAAAGATAAGTGGGTTCGCAAGGCGGCTTAGACCGGTGTCGGTGAATAGGCACAGGTTGTTGCTATAGTAATGTAACATAAAGCTGTCAGTGGACACTGTCGACAATAATTATTTTTTTAAGATTGCGTCTCCGATTGCGTTTTAATTCCGTATTGATAAGCAGTTATTGAGTAAGTCCGATTAAATAATAACCAATTTGTTCCTAAATTAGTGATTTTTAGAAATGCAGTCACAAATTGAGTGATAAATACAAATTGTAGTTTAATAAATCTTGAGTTGTTGACGCTTATTTTGTTGTGTGTTTGTATTGTATCTATGTTGCTATGACAACACTTTTACCTCCGCCGGCCAGCGGAAAAGTGAAAAGTAAAGCTCCGGCGGAGGAAAAACGAAACTTCACGGCCGCCTACACAGTCGAGTAATGACGGATTTACTGACGTTTGAAGAAAAAATATTATGTGATCACGTGTCGTGTTAAAACTTGAAATGGCGAAAAGTTTAAACATTCAACTAGCTCACCCTGTATAAAAAATCATTATTATTTCTAAAGTGTCTTCTTGTATGGTTTTTGGCGTAGGTTCTCGTGTGTGATGAGCTTTTGTATAAAATTATTTAAAAAATAATAATAATAATAATAATAATAATAATAATAATAATAATAAAAACTTTTTCCTTGGACCTATAAATCGATGTTTTTACATTTTCCCTCAAGTCCATTTTCACATTTTCGAAATCGAGAAACACTTAAAGAGTTTTTCTTCTAGAAATTCTTTATCGAACTATAGCCTCCAACCGTCTCCAAATGACCAAGTGACCCTTTTTTCAAAAATATACACGCCAATTTCAATAGGGTTTGGCGAACCGTCAAAAGAAAATTTCATAAAAACTAATTAATTTTTTCGATAATTATCGTATATCAAAACAAAATTTTGAAAAAGAGCACGTGTCATAATAACTTGAGATCGAAAAATTGTATCCCCCAAAATCAAATAATGTTCGCCGACTATCCCCAAGTGTTGCCTAAGAACGTGCCAAATCCTAAGTTTCCACATGCAGCCGTGTTCGAGAAAAAAAAAATGTTACGTCAAAATACCGGAATAAGCATTACATGACATTAGCGGATAAATACAGCTTGCGAGGAGTGTTCAACCGTCCACCGTTTCATGAGTCCCTGACAAACAGATGACAGATGTCTTTACATGACGGCTTAGTTTCATCCGCTACTCAGGAAAAAAGGAAAAAACTTTTCACTTCAATAACATATCCTGTCCGTAATATTTATATTGACACTAATCGACTGACGATATATTTATATATTTATTATTTGACAGAAGTGTGTAAATATCGGAGTATGGGCTTGAGATTTTGACATTCTTGGCCGTTTTTATCTTCAGCTCGCTGTTTGAAACGTCTTGACTTAGAGACTTAAAATTTTAAACAATGATTCTGTGAAGTGAACCTTTTGACAAAAAATAGGTCCAGTTTTGATAAACTCAAATTGCATTTTAAATATTATATTTTCTAGGTGCTATCTACAGATTTTTTCGACGCTTTATAAAGTATGCCACTCTTAATATACAAACGGAACCAGCACTTAGCCGCTTTTTTTAGAATGGCTTTCTATCTTGACAAGGAAAAACAAAATTACTTTTTCCAAAGCCAGACAAGTGGCGCTACGTAATTACATAAATGTGATTTTTTTTATATGCATTACGCAAACGTGCGTTAGGTAATAGCGTTTCCTTAAGAAACATATAATTAACTTAACGAATATGGAATAATTAAATAGTATAAGCCCTGTATTTATCGTTAACTATTCAAGTTAACTTTGGCGGAACAACTACAATTATTTCGGTCTAATAATACCACTCTGTACAGTAATCGATTTAATAAAAATTAACCTTTCTTTAATCAATTGACTTTACTTGCTACTTGCAGTTAACCAACTTGACAAACAGGCTGAAATTGTATATGCAAGGCCGTCTATAATACAGAACTAAAATTAATCTGTTGCATGGTCCCTAAATGTTAGCTTGATCATTATTAAGGGTTAACTTGAATCTCCAAGTTCCCACATTCTTTCCATTTCCCATAATTATAATTTAATTAATACGTTAATTTTAATTAACGTATTCGTCATTAGGCCATATTTTTTTCTGACCAGAGAATTAGTTTTACAATTTTTGCAAAAAGATTTGCCACATTTACTGTAGCACGTTCCTGCGCAAGTGACACGAAATATGGGGCTTCAGTTATATGGTGCACCTGCACATTTCCATGGAGAAATATGAGCCCATGAATTAGACTTTGCTGGAAAAAGGATGTATCGAGGGGAGCAGTACCCTGACATGCGAGAACCCCTCATTTGATTATCATTACAATTTGTCAACGCCGGAAAGAATAATAAAAATATTTCAGAGTTGGTTGGGGCATTACTAGAGACTTCAATTTTTGCTAAAACATGCATTAAAAAAAACGAGAAAATTGTGACTGAACAGGTGGTTATTTTTTACCTTCCCTACATTTTTAAAACAAATCAAAATAGCCATTCGATGTATTTTTGATCAAAAAAAAAAAACATTTGAACCAAAAATAAAAGGCTTACGCCATGGATGAACTGTTTTTAAATAGAAAACCCTGTATATTACTACATTTTTGGACTATCTAGAGAAATCTAAACACATTTCGCGTATAATGTCCTATACCTATATTCGAAATATTGATAGTTGAAAGTAGGGCATTTTGACACTTTGACAGGTTCTAAAATCTAAACGGCACGAGATCAAAGAAAACGGTTTGCACATTCCTACTTTAGGTTTTCATAAGCTATCAAATGACAGTAACCTTGAATTTAACCGGGGGGTTTAAAAGTTCCGGTTAATTTTATCCGCTTAATAAACACGGTGTCCCATATAAGAATGCACAGTACAGGTATCTCGCAAACCAGAAGAGCTACATAGATGATTAAATTAGAGAAAAGGTGTGCCTTGCCGAACCCTACAACTTCATGCTTCGAAATCTAAAAAAATCCGATTACTTCCGAAGATATTTGAGAAAACCCGAATTTTCTCGATTTCGTTTTTATTTTTTTCTGACTTTATTTGAAAAGATATGACAATGCAAATTTCACATTGCCATTGCCACTTTTCCTGCTCTTCAAGTTGAGGTTATTACATTTTTAATCTGACGTTTGGTTTCTTAGCAACCATCATCAACTTTGTTTTTTTAAATAGTCGAAAAAATTTCTTTTATTCCTAAAAAACTCTAATTTCAATCCTAAATCCAACAACATATCGCTCTTTACATTTATCCGACGTTTCGGATAAAAAAACCATCATCAATTCTATTTGATGATGATTACGAAGGAACGAAACGTCGGATCAAAAATCTAATTACGTCATCATGTAGAGGAGGCAAAATTACATAAGAATGTGTATTTTGATCAATTTTCATTATTAAAACCTGAAAAAAATCAATAATTGCAATCTACGAATTCTTGAAATTTAAAATATAATTAATTTTTTTCAGATTTTAATAAAGATGATAGATCACATTAAAATTCACGTTCATATGCCAATTTTTGTCCTCTACCTAATGACGAAGTTAGATTTTTGATCCCACGTTTCGTTCCTTTGTAATCATCATCAAATAATATTGATGATGGTTTTTTCATCCGAAACGTCGGCTAAATGTAAGAAGCGATATATCGTTGAATTTAGTATTGAAATTAGAGTTTTTTAGGACAAAACAAATTTTCTCGACTATTTGAAAAAAGAAAGTTGATGATGGTTGCTAAGAAACGAAACGTCAGATTGAAAATCTAATAACATCAACTTGAAGAGCAGGAAAAGTAGCAATGGGAATGTGAAATTTGCATTGTCATATCTTTTCAAATAAAGTCAGAAAAAAACAAAAACGAAATCGGGAAAATTCGTTTTCTCCCAAATATCTTCGGAAATAATCGGATTTTTTTAGATTTGGAAACATGACGCCGGAGGATTTAGCAAGGCGCAACTTTTCTCTAATTTAATCATCTTTGTACCTCTTCTAATTTGCGAGATCCCTGTAGTGTGCATTCTTATATGGGACACCGTGTATAGTTCATCCATGGCGTAAGTGTTGTGCTTTTGGTTCAAATGTTTTTTTGGTTCAATTTTTGAATTTAGCAGAAAAAAATACTTCGTAGGGCTATTTTGGTTTGTTTTAAAAATATAGGGAAGGTCAAAAATAAACCCCTGTTCAGTCCTCGTTGGAACACCCTATACATAAACAAATATCAACAATATTTTAATGTATGGCTTTAGTACAACTGTCAATATTTTTGAAATGTTAATAAATTAGTTCATTATGACTATTTGTGTTGGACCCTTAAAATATGAAAAAATTTCGGAAAAAAATATAAATCGACAACGCTGCAATCAATTAAAATATCATTCTAGGGTTGAATTAACATCAAATAGGGGAACCAATAACCAATTTTAAGTAAAATGTATAGAGTATCCTATTTAAAAAAAAAGTTAAAATTATGTTGCCGCTCTTTTGTGAAACACCCATAATTAAAAATAATTTTAAAATATGTGCCTGCGAGATATCCTATAGTTTGGCGTTCATGGCCTATTTTTTATGGGGTAATGTAAAATCGCTAGTTAATCGAACACCTGCCACGATCATAGATATGAAAATAAAAATTAGGAAAGCATTTCAAAGTATAATAATAGACAATTTTTTAACATTACGGTTGTTTGTTATCCTAAAATCATTGTTTTGCTCAGAATTGTCATTTGTTAGTGTTTTAAAAAAATCAACTGATACTAAAAATATTTACACATTATTTTTTACTTTCGAGTTCGGTTTCCCTTTAAAGCGTGTTTTTTAAGTTTTTTTTAAATATAATTTAATTATTTACATTTTAGTTCAGTTTCAGTTTAATCTGATATTTTGAACGTGCTAAAAATCACGTTCGAAAATTCCGTTACAAAGAAACAAGTATACAGGTGAAGCTAATATAGCAGCGTGCTAAAGAGTGCTATTAAATACTAATTGTAAAGATTTAGAATTTTTTTTTATTTTCAAAATTTTTATTGAAATTTTTTGAAATCAAATTTTGTTTGTCAAATTATTGTATTGTCATCGGTCCTTGATAAGTGTGCAAAGTTTCAGTTTAATCCGACGTTTTGAATGAAAATCTCGTCCAAAGATCCCGTTACAAACATACATACCTACAGGTAGAAGCTAATTAAGGTGTGTTAAAAAACCTAAATTTATGCTGCCCTTCTTCAGTTCAAAATAATTTTAAAATATGAGCCTTAGAAGACTAGGACATTTTCGTATTAACGGTTTTTTTGTTAATCTTACAGCTAAAAATCTGTGAGATAAGTACAGGGTTATGAAATTAACAGACAAACTGGGTTTCTCCTTTCAACGGATGAGCAGTTTAATTGTATAGGGTGGCCCGTTTATTATGGTATGACACCTTATCTCAGAATCTACGGGGTGTACCCAAAAAATTTAATACAAAAGTTGTTTGGATTCACTTCAAAATATTATATTATTATATATACAGGGTGTTCATATTTTCGTAGACAAGTATCAACTTCCTTACTTTAAACAGCATACCCTGTATATTAAGGCATTTTTGAATTCCAGAGAAAATTCTAGATATATTTTAAATATAATATCCTATACCTAAGTCTAACCGTTTTTGACATATTTTGAATTTTATGTCAAAACTAACGTTTGCAGGTTCAGTCAATTTCTCCTATTGAAAGCCTTTATAATTTAATTCGAGTTGGTTTCCTTGTATAGGGGATCTACTTTAGTAGTCTTTGTTGGCATTTTTAGAATAAATAAATACAGGGTGATCAAAAGCTAACATTAAAAATTCAAATGAAAAAATCGTTAAAAGTATTTTTTTTCAAACGGAAACCCCCTAATTTTATCTTATTTATCATTAAAAATAAGGGCGACTTTGTATAAGGTTATCTATTCGAAAAACTTGTAGTGTTTGAAGTACGTTTTCTATTGTAAAAATGGTATATGGCTTTTTGCTGTTAGTTGGCCATGACAGCGAGGCGTGGCAAAAAAAAACAATCGAGCACTACAGAAATGACACTATTTCTTGTCGTCTGACAATACACCTACTTATTACCCCAGCCGGAACGATTAAGTTATTAACCTTTCGTCGGGCGCAGCTTTTCTAGCAGATACAAGAGTTTTTCTTTTGCATCGTGTATGGTAACCTATATAGCTCCCTATAAAGAGTCTAGAAATGTAAAACGCTGGCAAATGGTAGTGTTCTTCTCTATTTTAAAATGCGATATTTATCATTTGTAAATTATAGCGTAATCAGGTGCAGTGTATCCAAGAGATGAAAATGTTTGCCACGTGCACATCAAATCTTCTAACACAGACTGCCACGGACTTGTCGATAGCTGGTCTAGAAATAGGAGGATACCTATGCGGTGGGGATTTTAACACTATAGGTTACCTACCATACACGATGCAAAAGAAAGACCGTTGTATCTGCCAGAACAGCTGCGCCCGACGAAAGGTTAAATAATAACTTAATCGTTCCGGCTGGGGTAACAAGTAGGTGTATTCCGTGTATTGTCAGACGACAAGACATAGTGTCATTTCTGTACTGATCGATTGTTTTTTTTTCGCCACGCCTGGCCGTCATGGCCAACTAATAACAAAACTTAAAAGCCGTATAGCATTTTTACAATAGAAAAATGTTAAATTGCCAATATTTCAAGGAGAAGGAGTTTTTCGAATAAACAACCTTATACAAAGTCGCCCTTATTTTTAATGCCAAATAAGATAAAATTATAAAAATAGGGGGTTTCCAATTGAAAAAAAACGACTTAATGTTAGTTTTGATCACCCCGTATTTATTTACTAAAGTAGACCCCCTTCTACAAGGAAACCAACTCCAATTAAATAATAAATTATTTCAATAGGAGAAATTGATAGTTATATTTAGACCTACAAACTTCATTTTTGACAAAAAGTTCAAAATAATATGTCAAAAACGGTTAGACTTAGGTATAGGATATTATATGTAAAATGTATCTAGAATTTTCCGATGAATTCAAAAATACCTTAATATACAGGGTATTCTATTTAAAATAAGGAAGTTGATACTTGTCCGAGAAAATACGAACACTATGTATATATAAAAATATAATATTTTTAAAGTTTAAGTAAACCGAAATAATTTTTATATTAAACTTTTTTTGACACATCCCGTAGATTCTGAGATAAGGTGTCATCCCATAATAAAAGGGCCACCCTGTACAATTTGTAGTGGCTGGGAACCATAATTTTTTTTATCAGATTAATAATAATTAGGGAATAATCTGATGGATTCGTATCTGTCGCACAATACTAAACTACATCATTTATATGGAAGATGTTTCTTAGACTGATTTATACAGAAAAGTAAAGACGACCTAAAGTGAAAAGCTATGTCATAACAACCGCTTCAAAACCGTCTTGCGTTTGCTGACCCACATTTCTCTGCAATTTTTATCTCGACGTAAAACGCCAACTAAACTGTTATTAAACTATAAACTTGACCCTATATTACTGGGTTATGCAGGTCAACCCTGTTTATAATTACTATCAAAAACTCATTAGCTAATAGCATTCGTCTTTAATACGATACAGCATCCGCCTGATAAATTGTATTTTATTTATAAATCCTAAATATTATGTAATTAAATTATGTCGCATATATCCGTATTTTATTGTCAATAAATAATGTGTGTATACAAACATGAAGGATTTACTACTACTATATCTATCCAATTAAGGCGTAATGAAATAAATGATTTTAAATTAGGTTGAAATTTCGCACTAATCTTAGTTATTTATTATACAAGGTTATTCTCGATGTCTTGTTTATAAGTTCTCCGGAAATATATTAACGTTTCTGTCACTTTCAGTTGTACCCGAAGATAAGCTTGCTTAACTTTGATAGTTTAAAATAAGATACCAATTTCATTGTCCGTTTTTGAGATCTGACATACAAATAATTATTCTCCTATTTTTTGCAGAAACATGTTACAAATAAAACTTAATACATATTTTGCAACAAATAGGAGTAAATACTTTAAATTTGGTAGTATTTAGATGAAATATGATATGACCCTCTTTATGACGATTACGAATAATGAAGATTTTAAATACGGTGAGTTATGAAAATTGTATTTCTTTGTCAACATATAGATAAATTGCATCAGAAAATAACATTGGAAAATATTACACTGTGTATTTTACTTTATTAGTGAGAAGAGGAATACATTCTATAACTAATTGTTCACGTTACAGTGTCCTATTTTAGTCCCTTTTTGAGTTACAGACAGATCAAAATTATAATAATAAAACACCGTGTATTCATGTATCGCTATTCAGTCTAACAATAAATGTTCTATTCTTCTGCATTTATCTTTCGTCCTATTTAAGTCATTAGAATTTAAAAAATATATTATCAATAAAACTAGGAAGGTTTGTTTTTCTTTTGAAAAAGCCA
>JAEQML010070106.1:0-17022 GCA_016904865.1 Pissodes strobi | reverse complement strand
ATAATACTAAGCTACCTTAGTATTATGAATAAATATGACACTTTTAACCCTTAATTTTTTACCTAATAAAATTAAAATGGAAAATACTCTCAAACTTCTAAAACTAACTATATTAGAATAAAATAGAGTGCGAACGGGTTACAGTCAAAAATTACTAACAAACTGTTATTTATATACGAGGGCATGACAAAACATTGTTACATTTGTCGTCTGTGCACAATTATACACAGAATCAAACAATATATTCGGAATTGAAATATATTATATCGAAATGAATATAAATAATAAGCAAAAGTTAACGATACGAGCTATTCGAATCGTTCTCTAGTAATCTCGTCTAATCGTAATCGTACATCCTAGCAAAGCAATACTATTCAATCACAAAAAGTGGTTACATAACACAATCAAAAGGCTGGCTAAGGAAATATACCGGTTGGCCTGCACATTTATTAATGTTTTACATAGAATAAAACGTTTTTACCATATAAAGGAATATAAAAAATAGAAACTAATGGTTATAATGCCTTCGTATTATTATCACGTTTTCGATAATTGATCCCCTTATGGGCCACATGTGGGACTATAAACTACAATTCGATTTGATGCAAATATTGCAAAAAACAAAAAACTAAAAGTTATATTTAATCATGATCCACTTATCTACAGGATAATAAATAAAACTTAAAAATCAAATATTATCATAATAATTTCAAAGGATATTCATAGCCACAATACTAGAGAGTTTATAAGAAATCGTACTGTTATTATTACTAAAACGTAATTATCCCCAATACCAGTGTTAAAAACACTGTCTAGAGGATTAAGGACTATGTATACTGTAATTATTGTTATTACTGCATTAATAAATAATTTTCAAAAAAAAATAAAAAAATTTTTAAGTAAGTCGAAGAGTGCCCTTTTCTTACGAAATTAACCATTAAAAACTAGCCACAAAGGCAAGCTGACTCATAATTTCGGAGCGACTAAAACCCAAGTTGGGTATTATTATAGCTTTGCATGCCCCACCGTTCGCTTTGCTCGCAACGGGGGATCAATCAACAAGAACTAACCAAGTGCTAACCAAAACTAACCCAAGGCTAACCCAAAGTAACCCAAAATTAAGGGAAAAAGGTAAATTAATAGAAAGTTTGCTAGGACGTAGACATGGATTCGTGTCGCATCGCGCGCAGTATTTTGGATTACAACTCGGGATTTAGCCGCTCGTTATAAATTTATCGGAATGTTATCGTTCGGCTTTGTCGAAGCTATGTATACCGGAACGCATTATTTTTAAACAATTCGTGTTGATATGAGCCGACCGGTGAGGGAAAAAATTGGAGTAAACATTGCTTGCAGGAGATGTTAATAAATAATATCAATACCTATTTACAAATTCGCATTTGCAGATGCTAATAACTTTAACTAAAATTGGCCTTCACATTTTGCAGATGTGAAGGGCCCCCAACAGCCTCCACGTCAGTAGGTGTATTATGTTGGAGTGGATAGAGGCACACTATATCCCTACATTTGCCGATGTAAAGGATATATGTATTGACAAAAATAAAACTGTATAGTGCTATGTATTTGCAGATACAAACACAAATAACCACCAAAAACAAATAACCACCATACTATTGCAACCCTCTTACATAAAATCATTGCATTGGAGGTAGCGAATTATTACACTCTTGGTTTCTGTTCAAAACAGAAATTACAGTATTTGCAGATACTGTAAATATGCTAAAAAATCGTTGCATTTGCAGATGCAGACGAAAGCATAACCAGGGTTAAGCAGCAAGCAAAAAGGTGAATAGTTCGTTGTATTAGCAGATACAATCGATCGTACCCACTGTCTGCAATTGCAGTTGCAGGTAGTGAACATATTCATGAACCTATTTTTCTGTTCAAAAACAGAAATTGCAGCATTTGCAGATGCTGTAACTAGGCTAATAGATCGTTGCATTTGCAGATGCAATCGATATAATAAGTAGCAAAACCAAGGAAAATCTTTTGCATTTGCAGATGCATTAGATGATCCTCTCACGCTAGCGGAGGAAATAACTTATCCGAATCAAGACTTACCAACATCAGAAGCACCAGATGGTCCTGAACAAAGTAAGAAACAGCTATGGTCCGTGGGATTAGTGCCTTAGCCCTCCCTTTCAATAATTTAATTAGCCAACCGTCTGAACTAGAATTATACGTTCAAAATTGGCAGAAATTAAAGGTAAACAGTTCAATAATAGAGTGGGTACAGGATTATAAAATGCCTTTCAATAGGACACCACTCCGGTTAGCAAAATAGAAGACTACATAGGACGGCAAAAAATTTTATTTCAAAATACGCATTCTTGGGGAAAACTGATCTTAAAGATGCATATTTCCTTATCCCTATGCACAGTAGTCAAAAAAGTTGTTAAGATTCGTTTTTTGCAACGTACTATGCCAATTTAATTGTGTTTCATTTGGTTTATGTACAGCTCCATATCTTTTCACAAAACTGAAACCAGTTGTAAGATATGGAAAACTAAAGGGTATAAAAACTGTACTCTACTTAGTCGATTGGCTAGTTATTGGTAATTCAAAAGAGAGCTTAAAAGTATAAATAAAATTACACAAACATTACAAGATTTAGGTTTTATATAAATTGTGAAAAAAGCGTAGTTATTCCCGCGCAACAATGCTCATTTTTCGGGGTTATACAAGAGAAAAGATACCTACTGGCAGAACAGTCTATCATCTTTTACCCTGAAAAATACCTACTCACATCTCCTTGCAGAGAGAAACAACCATTGTGGAAGAAAATTTCCCTGGCTGTAGGGAAATTAGGAAGTCACCTGAGAAATTAAACTGATTATTTTTTTATTGCAAACTATAGAACAGTGAAAAAGAAATCGACACATATTTTTTATTTCCACTAAGATGAATATTACAAGAGCTATACCAGTTTTTAGTTTTGTATATATAGATATACTATGCATGGTGTGACGTAACAATTCA
This sequence comes from Pissodes strobi, assembly GCA_016904865.1. Taxonomy (NCBI): domain Eukaryota; kingdom Metazoa; phylum Arthropoda; class Insecta; order Coleoptera; family Curculionidae; genus Pissodes; species Pissodes strobi. The sequence continues at coordinate 14,022 of JAEQML010070106.1, read as the reverse complement.
TGTGTATTATGACGTCATAAGCACATCTCACGGCGTTGTATCTGCTTCATTTTTTGGCTTATAGAAAAAAGAAAAACACGTGTTCACTTATTTTTCATGGGCTATCAAAATAAGCGATAATAATAATAATAATAAAAAAAAAAAAAAAAAAAAAAAAAATAAAATAAAAAATTGATGAAACTTCCTTATTGTCAGGAGAGCCTTTCTATAACAAAGCGTACCTAATGAAGCGATAAAAGTGATTATTTATTCATTGACAGATAGCGCCCTCAAACAATTCGGAAATACTTACAATAAATGTGGGGAATTTGTAGTTTTGTAAACACCAACAAATATATACCAAAACCGTAAACTTATTGAGCTCCTAAATATTCAATTGTCTTCGTAGTCATCCTACTCTACCATGAACTCACACAAATCTGCACTTTCTCCAATATTGAATATTAAACAAAAGACGAAGCGGTTATAAAAGGGATTCTCAATGGAACATTTAACATAAGACCCCCAAATCCAAAGTACTCAATTACTTACTTGGGATTCCTACCCAGGTATACAGCGCTTAAAGAGCATGTACCTTCACGAATCATTAAATCTACAAATCTAACATTAAAGCTAGTATCACTCTTAATACTAATAACAGCACACCGGCACACTGACAACCCGGAAGTAAAAATAGACAATATTTTTAAATATGAATACATAATTGAAATCAGATTCCCGGATACAATAAAAGCAGGTGGCTTAAACAGGCTTCAACCTAATTTGATATTACCTTATTTTATCAATCAACCTGAACTATGTATAGCCACACTATTAGAGACTTACATAGAACGCACAAAAGGAGAAAGGGTGCTACCAGTCAATAAAAGGTGAATAGTTCGTTGTATTAGCAGATACAATCGATCGTACTCTCCACTGTCTGCAATTGCAGTTGCAGCTAGTGAACATACCTATTTTTTCTGTTCAAAAACAGAAATTACGGCATTCGCAGATACTGTAAATATGCTAATAGATCGTTGCATTTGCAGATGCATTCGATACCACAAGTGGCAAAACCAAAGAACATGTAATACTCACTCACAAAAAGCCTTATCACCCAGACAGCAGTCAAACCATTAGCAGATGGGTCAAGTTAATACTAAGAGCCAGCAGTATAAACACGGAAATCTTTGGGGCACACATCACGCGACACGGGGCAACTTCAGCAGCTCAAAGAATTGGAGTTACATTACAAACCATTCAGAAGACAGCTGGCTCGACAGAAAAATCAAAAGTATTCTCAAAATTCTATAACAAACTTGGCGTGGGTAATCCCACTGGATTTGCATCTTGTTTACTGAACCATAATTTCTAAAGGATCATATAAATATGGAGCTACAATTATAACTTACTTACCAACTTGTTGTCATATTACATAAGAATATTGGTATAGTATTAAAAATAAGTTAAAGGTTAATATCAGTTAAGCGTTAAACATGATATATGTACCTTCATATGTGTGTTATTAAATCTAATGGTTATAAATTTGAATTTTAGTTTATAAAAAGGCCTTACAAATCTAGGACTACAGAAAATTCGCAATTTTCAGTTAATGTAGATTACATCGCAAATACTTTAAACATCTACAAAGTGTAATGAGGGACGGCGAAGATGCGAAGGATAATTAAAAGATCAATCGACTTACCTGTAAGGAAGATCGATCGGAATTATCCGAGCATCTTCGCCGTCCCTCATTACAAACCCACCCAGTCTTTACCTTCTCTCTTTCACCCCAAATGCAATGTAATCAAGAATCTCACGAACCAAAATTGTAATGACGCATCAGCTCGAGCGGCTAGCCAGGGTCGGCTGAATCACCATGTTTTTAGATAACTTCTTTAAAAATTGTACCGATTGGGAAAAAGTTGTATACTACAAAGTGTAATGAGGGACGGCGAAGATGCGAAGGATAATGAGTAGTTTCAACACATTTTTACAGATTGCAGATCTACTAGTAGAACTATTCAGTGGCTCTATACAAGACAGTGACGACAATTACGCATTATTTCCATCCATCCGCCATCAACAGGCAAATTTTGGTTTGCTACATTAGTACATTTGATTCAATGTAACTGGATTTGCTTATTTTAAAGGGTTTTACCACTTTTAAAATACCTTTAAGTATACAAAATCTAAATAGCAGATAAATTAGGGCAGGTATATAAAAATAAACCATAAACAACTAAAATAAAACACGACATAGAGGGTGTGGGTTTACCAGAACAAGCAAATAGTACATTATTTAAGTGAATTATATGATTATATTATATGAAGTTTTAGCAATATTTAAATAAAATTAATTTCTTTTTTCTAACTGTAAAAGATTTTCCTTGAATTTCCTTATTTATCAACTTAGAATAACGCTCCATTCCTCTTTTTAAAAAAAATATTTGTAACCCGTCTAACAACTTGAATTTCGTGTAATTCCTCTAATGCAAGAAATTAGTGATTTATTGGGTGTATTGGAATAAAAAGGCTGTTTTTTTTCTGAACTGAAAAGTATTTAACAGCTCTATTTACTATTTTTTTTTTCACCATTAGTTCGTTTCTTAATACCTCTCCCTCATTTACCAAAGATCTAAATTGTTTTCCCAAAAAACTAATAATATTATAAACAATATTTGAAGCTGAAGCAACAAAACTTGTACCTTTTTTATAATTTTCTGCAGAGGAACTATCCCCATGGACGGTAAATTTTTTTCTATCTTCATATAAAAAAAATAGCGACAAAGTCATTACAAGTGAATGCTTCTATTAAAATACAAATTACATATCCTGCAATATAGTATAAATATTTTCTTGGAATTCGGAGAGATTTACTTCTTCCAAATATTTAATTATATATAAAATCTTTGGGCGATTAAAAATACAATGTATGCGCAAACTCCATTATAATGGAAGAATATCGCCTTTGTCCAGAATCTGTTAATGTTCAATCGACTTTTTTTTGAGCAACACTAGTTCCAAGGGTATGCCTAGAAATATAAAGAAAAGGTACACTAAAAGATATAAAAACTATCATACCTTGTAAACTAGCCTTCAAAATAATTCTTTAAAACCTCATCCAATTCTTCATTACTGTAGCCACTTTTAGAAATTTCTCTGATTACATCTTTTATATTTGAAATGTTTACATCTCTCCTTTTGATTTTTGGTGGCAATGTCTTTACTTTTCTTTTTAAAAAAGAAACTGTAGAATAATATTCAACAGTTTGAGCTTTCCTATAAAAAAAAGTTCTATTGGTTCTGAGTCTCCAAAATTGCAGTCAATAAATAGACCTTATTGAAAATCATTTAAAATCTTACACGTCGCGATGGCCCATTTCGAGGTTTTGTGTCGTTTTTGAGATGTTTTAGAAAATTAAATACACTTGGTACGGTATCAAGTTTTAATACTTTTCTTTTACTACCTGGTATATCTCGGTAATCTGACGGTAAGAAATGTTACCAGCATAGTCTACTTCTTTTCGACGGATTCCAATCTTCCCTGCGTCCAGCTCTTATCCAAAATTGTAAGAAACTACAAAAACATTTTGAAGGTTAGAAAGATTTGTGGCAAAAAAATATCAAATACTTACCTATAAAGATAAATAGCCTTATTTAGTCATGTACGGTGTTACCTGAATAAGCAACACAGTTTAACACCATTGTAATTTAGAAATACAACTTAAATGTTCTGAATTTCCAGACAAACAAACAGAGTCAAAAATCACAACTTTTAGTTCGGGTTTAAGTAACAAGTAAGTAAGAAAGATGTTTGAAAATATAAGTGCACCATGAGCAAAATTCGATAGATTGTTATTCCAAGAACATATAGCAAATTGTACTGAACGTGTAACACCCTATATGCGCTAAAGTAACACCATGATATAAACTGAATCATTTACTACTTCTTTCCTTTTTCGATAACCCCATTTATCTTTGATATAACTATATCTATAAATAGACATTATAAATAACTCCCTCACTACTGGACTGTCAATACACCGATTTTAATTAGCAGGTAGATTTAATTTGGTTCTGACTAGGTAACTCTAGACACGTTCTTAGAGCCATATAAAGACTTCGCCTGAATGACAAATATATGTATGTTTAATACAGGAGCAGCCATACCGGATTCCGTTATGCTCTAGTATGTCGATTTTTCAAATTATAGCAGAATCGTGGGTCCATATCGTGGACCTCATGGTTACTCGGTGGTGCACGACGTACACATGAATTATAATTTATTCGGATATTCCATATATCCTTTACTGTTTTTATTCTTTCATTTTCCAAGATTTGTGTCGTGATTTATTATTTTTCTGCTATTCGAAACTATGACTTGTAGCGGTTACTAAATATAGTAAAGAAATGACAGAAGGTACTCCGTAGTTATTTATATTCGTTACAATATTATTATATACTTAATTTTATTAAACTCATGTGCCTGGTGAATAATAGATATACGCTGAATTAGCGGTCAATAAAATATCAGGATCGATCAAATAAAATAATTCTAACCTTGTCCAACGTTTCGACCTATATTAGACTATCCAAGATATAACAACAAAAATGTCAATATTAAATCAACACAATGCAAGAGAAAATTAAGCCACAGATCAATGAATGGTATGGTAATTAGTTATATTGTGAACAATAAGAAAAACCTATTAGGTATATTTTCCTAGCCCCTAATCTGAATTTATAGAAACTTTATACTATATCGTATCAAAACCAATGGATTAATTGATCAGGTCTTTAAAGTAATTTAATTTTTGGACTAAAACTAAATTCAATACTTAATATATCTGAATTGCCTCCCCTGTGTAGAAATTTGTCTACGTTCTGTCGGAAACGTCGGCGATTCATACTTCCACAATAGTTATTTTTGTTACAAGTACCTAAAATGGAGTTTTTCAGGACGAATCATTGCTGTTTCCGGACGAGGCGTTAGCCGAGTCCGGAATAGCAGATGAGTCCTGAAAAACTTCATTCAGGTACGTGTGAGAAACACTATTTTTTGTCATACGCTCTCAAAATTTAATTTTTATTTATACGCTTTTCGCAATTCTTCAGAACGCCTAAATTTGCAAATTTACCATAATTTTTGAAATCATAGCGACAAAGTTAGCTTAGAATTTGATATCGTAGCAACTATTTGACAATTTTTTCATGTCATTCGAAATTTGACATTTAGACATATTCAGGAATTTTGGAATAGTCCGTAAAGGTTGCCATGACGACTTTTAGGGACTAGGCCTAAAAATAAGCATTTTACGGACTCAAATGAGTCCGTAAAATAGCTATTTTTGGGAGCGTATGACAAAATAGTTATTTGTTTTACTAGGCAGCAAAGTAGTAGATTGACTGCCGCGGCTGATAGTTCATAGCCGAGCGTAGCGAGGCTAGGAATTCAGCTAAGGCAGTCAATCTACTTTGCTGCCGAGTTGAACATATAATTTTTTCTCCGATTGTTTATAATGATTATATTATGTATATTGTATATTTGCAAATTATTACAATTCCCACAATCTTTTTATTTTTCCTGTAGTGATAATTTAAGACAAAATTTGATAGAAATCGCAATTGTTGGAACGGTTGGTTGCTATGGAAATGTATATGTCCATATAGTTTGACAACTTATGTCAAACGTTTTATTCCCATGGAGACTAATCACTTTGCTGCCTAGGCAGCAAAGTACTTACTTTGCCGCCTGGACAGGAAAAGTAATACTTTGCTGATTGATAGGTGTCTGCAAAATTAATATTTGCTGTCAATCGGAGAAAAAATATATTATGTAAAATGAGTAATTCTAAATAGATTTTCTACATAAGTATTTTAAATACAGTGTAACGCAATTAGTTAATTACTTAATAAGCGGGTCATATGCCTAGTTCACTCAGCGGTGATATAATATTGATAGGAGTAGGTCGTAGAGTGGATGGTTGAGCAAAGGAGTCACTAAATTTTCTAATAATAGGAATCTATCACTGATTTTTAAGCATTGAAATTAAGGTAGTCAAACTTAGAAAAATACCTTATTTAAGAATGTCGAGAACCCTGAAAAGGAATTACATAAACTTAACTTGACTTTGGCTTCGACATACCAATAAATCATCAAGATCCTAATTAAACTATTTATTTAAATATTCCCAGACAAAACGATTACAATTGAAAATTAATTAGGTCGCAAACCTAATTGAGATTTATGGCATGGTACTTAAAATAATAACAAAATTCTTTAAAATAAGTATCACCAAAATTATAATAAACAATGTTATAACGTAACCCACGCGAGACAGATCTGGAACATGATTTGTGACGTCACGAACATTCTTTTGTTACAAGCATACAATTCCTAAAACTGAACTATTCTATTATATTCAAGATGGTGAACGATACAGTACTTCGGACCGAGAATCCTGAAGAAAAGCGGTGTAAATACTGTAAAAATGGTGTTACATCCGGTGTTAAGTATATAATTCGTAAATACATGTTTCATAGTTCTTGTGCCCTAAGAGTAACAGGGCTAAAAGTAGTGAGTGGTAGAAAAAATCTTGTTAAATGCACCTGTGGCGGCAAATCCGAACAGGAAACGCAAACACAGGAGGAAGTCACAAACGAGTCGAATAATGACAATGAAGCAAAAAGTATGGAAATCCGTTACCTAAAACAGTTGATGGAAGAAATGATTGATAAAAATAATATACTAAAACAAAATCACAATTTATTAATAGAGAATATTGTAAGGTTAGAAAACGCCTGCAAGAACGTGGACCAACAAACACAAACGGAAAAAATGTAAACAAAAACAATAATAAACAAACATACAAAAAAAATGGCACCTTTGCAAGCAAATCAACATAGCAGCAGGCACGTAACGAGACACGTAGGCCAAATGACCCAACAAAAAACACCAGCAGCTTAAATACCCAAAACGTAACCTCAAACCCAAATATTTACAAGAAACCTCGAAAATGAAAACATAAACTAAAATAAGGAATCCGAAAGTGATGATTATGAAATTTTCGAAGGTTTCCAACAACCTAGATACCACAGAACAGGAACTAGGAAACCCAAACCAAAAAAGCTTGGTACTGGAAGTGTACCTACAAACGAAGAAACTAAAGGCTTCACTAGAGGGGAACGACGTGTATGGCTGTACAGGGTGGCCCGTTTAAGAGGGGCCTATACCTTATCTCGAAAACTACGGGGGTTGGAAAAAAAATTTAAATACAAAAGTTATTCCTAATAAAATGATCTTTATTTTTTTTGTATTGTTTTAATCGTCACTTTTTTATATACAGGATGGTCAAAGAAAGTTACACTTTTTTAAATGAAACACCCTACATTTTATTACATATTTGGATTCTACTTAAAATTCTAAGCATATTTGTTGTATGATGTTATACCTCTAGAGTTAGTAGTTTCACAGCTATAAACAGTTGAAAATCGGTACTTTGGCTACTTTTCACCTTGGTAGCAGGAAGACCATTAAAGATGAAGTAAAATGAATTCCGCATTCCTATCTTAACTTTGCAAGAGCTATCTGATGGTGCTAACTGATGGTACCTACAGAGGTACCAGATTTGGTACCTATGGTACCACCTGCCAATTAGTACCGTCAAATAGCTCTTGAAAAGTTAAGATAGGAATGTGAAATTAATTTTACTCCATCTCTAATGGTCTTCTTGCTACCAAGGTGAAAAGTAGTCAAAGTACCGATTTTCAACTGTTTATATCTGTGAAACTACTAACTCTAGAGGTATAACATCATATATCAAATATGCTTAGAATTTCAAGTAGAATCCAAAAATGTAATAAAATATGGGGTGTTTCATTTAAAAAAGTGTAACTTTCTTTGACTATCCTGTATATAAAAAGGTGATGATTGAAACAATACAAAAAAAAATAAAGATCATTTTACTAGGAACAACTTTTCTATTTACATTTTTTGTCCAACCCCCATAGTTTTCGAGATAAGGTATAGGCCCCTCTTAAACGGGCCACCCTGTACATTTACAGGGTGAAAAGTGGTGCATCTGAAGTTATGATTAAATACCCGCACAATAAATGGCTTTAGCCTTATTTCATGCTTCTGCCGTGAGGTTGGATCACATGGTGGTGTGGCTATCTACGCAAGGAACCATCCTTCATGTAATGCAAGACCTGATTTTTCAAAATTATCAGTGCCCTTTGACATAGAATGCGCTGCAATAGAATCCAGTAATACAGGTGATAACGACAAATACATAATAATTGCGATATACCGCCCTCCCAATGGGGATTTTCAAACATTTTTTATCAGTCTTTCAATTACTTTGTAACGCAAGTTACTCAGAGAACTCTAAAACCATTATAGCCGGAGACTTTAATATAAACTTTCTATCGGAGTCTAAAAACAAAAGTGACTTATTTAGGATGGATGGACATATTTCTGATCACATTGGCCAAATTTTAAATATGTATTTTGAAACCGTAACAACTATATCATATGTTTATTCCAGAAATTTTAGTGATTACGATATAAATAACTTTTTAAGAGAATTAAATAAAGAAGATTGGAAACCAATATACCACGACAAACCACATGATATAATAGTATATTAAGATACTAGTTTTAAAAGACCATATTTTATCGCACGAGTGCGAAATTAGGAAACCAACCGCTTGCGGGGAGTTTCCTAACGTGCGAGTGCGCTACATGTCTTTTAAAACGTGTATTTTATACTATTTTTTCCATTTTGCACGTTTTTTAATGAAAAACATTAATTTATTCAAGTCGCGATCAAAAGTTGGACGGCCATCTTGTCACTTTTGACGTCTGTATTATTAGGAATCCCGTTCAAAACGGTGTCAAAATTTTTGAGAGTGAACATTGACATTGAACAATTTGTTAATATCATCAGAGTGTTGGTTTGTTATACTCGGATATCATAGCAAACAGTCAACAAAAATAGTGTCGAAAAGAGCTTCTTTTCGACACTACTTTGCGTATCGAAAAGACTTCTTTATGATACCAAAATAGAAAATAGTTATTTTTGTTACAAGTACCTAAAATGGAGTTTTTCAGGACGAATCATTGCTGTTTCGGAATAGCAGATGAGTCCTGAAAAACTTCATTTAGGTACGTGTGACAAACACTATTTTTTGTCATACGCTCCCAAAATTAAATTTTTATTTATACGCCTTTTGCAATTCTTCAGAACGCCTAAATTTGCAAATTTACCATAATTTTTGAAATCATAATGTACGACAAAGTTAGCTTAGAATTTGATATCGTAGCAACTATTTGACAATTTTGTCATGTCATTCAGAATTTTTGACATTTAGACATATTCAGAAATTTTGGAATTGTCCGTAAACGTTGCCATGACAACTTTTAGGGACTAGAACCAGCGAATATTAACTACGACAAGAAGGCCCACTTAATGGCCAGAAAGCGCTACAAAGGAATCGTCGTTGATTTTCTTCGTTGCCTGGTAACGATCAGCGAACTCTACCGCACACAGGTTGAATTTAAATAAAAGCTGACCATAAACGATATTTTCGATTGCGGTATATTTAATCAAATTTATGACGAAATTATTTATAGCACTCTAATACTCTATTTGGCTTTGGAAAAACACAATTGATATCTTCTGAATTGTTTGCAGCGCCCTGTCAAACTGACGTTATGGTTTTTTTTATTATTATCACCAAATAAATATTTTGATAAAGTTTGTATTCAACTGCTGTTTCAAAAATCTCTTAACGTTTTTAATTAGTTATTATTGATAACAATACTCAAGGTATGTAATAACTAATATTTAAAAGATTTTGATTTTGTGTTAATGATTTCACCATATTTCCGAATACTAATATTCTGATAAAAGACATCAAGAAGAAAATGTTGCTCGAATTTGCCCCATCTTTTAATATTTAATTAAATTTTGGCGTTTTGGGTGATTTTAAAATTGGTTAAAGGTTTCGCACAATATTTTTACTGTATATATAATTCCTATTTTGTAATACAATACAACTAAAAAATAGCGATATTATCTTATATCGAATATTGACTCGACTATAGAAATTAGGCGTGAAAATTAATCTGACGAAAGGATGAACTGGTCTATGGCCGCCGCGTCAAAGGTCGCCTGCCAACATGATTGTTTTATTTGTATCATGGCCTGCCGATATTCTGCTAGTGTTCGCGCGGGGAAGGAGACACACCGTTGACATGCCGCCGCGGAAAGTGATCCTTCTTATCATATAGTCACAGATTAACCTATTATTAATCTGTGATATAGTTTTGCCCAAATACATAATAAAAAGATAAAGACTGATGTATTATACTGCTAACGTGTTAACACTCCGTTGAGGATATGTGTTGCTGTTATACCTAATTGTGCAACAACTGAAGCCAGATTATCAGAAAATGGCGCGTCGAAATGAGGATCCCTTATTGGCTAAATTTGTAACGTGCGCAGTTTTCCCTGCTGCTGTCTTGTTTCTTCATTTACGTTTCTCTGTTTTTTTTTGCTTCATATGTTGTACTGAAAGTATTTTCAAATCTCATTTAAATTACCCTTAACGCAACGCATTATTAAATTGGAATTTTAAAAGCTATATCTGTTGTAAAGTCATCGTTACGGGTGGGCAAGAAATTGAATAATCGATTAAACGCTTAATATTTTAGCAAATAACTGAATAATCAATTAATGGAAATAATCGATTATCGATATTTTCTGAAATATTAATCGATAAGTCGAATAATCGGTAATTTCTTAAAAGTGAATCGAATAATGGATTATTGTCGCCCACCCCTAATCCCATAATATTGTAGTAAGTGAAACTGAAGCTGAAATTTTGGTAGAATCATTATTGCTGATGCAAGACTGATGTTATTAAAATTTATAATTTAGTTTTAATTTGTAATTATGGCTTTGATATTACCTTGGGATAGTCAGAATATAAGCAAGTGTTTTTGAACAACAGCTGCACTGATGCTTCTATATTTTTTACTAGTTTCGTCCCTATTAGATTAATTTTTTAAAATAGCGATAACTCTGAAATACATGTATGGCAAAATTGCAGGCCCTCATCAACGCGTTTCTGTCGTCCGCTTAACATTCATTTTCCTCGTGAGACTCCTGAATTAACCGTTGCAAAAACAAAATTTGGATCATCGAATTAAAAATTTAAAACTCTATTTTTTACAACGAAGGAGCCTTGAATTTTCAAAATCATTTTTTAAAACGATTTAAGAACATACAAATGATTTTTATACGTGATTTTTATCGTTAGTGATAATTGATACTCCCTATATATAAATATAGATGATGAGCAAAAAATTCAACAATTATTTGTCTAAAACACGATATATTAAACGTGTAATACTTAATAACTTTTATGTCTTATTTCTGGTAAACCTTATTATGGCCAGCTTTCCTAGAAATTCGACCAGTGTGCGCCGGGTCCAAAGGTCACATGCCAGTATCATGCTAGTTTTCGCGCGGGGAAGGAGACATACCGTTGACACAGAATAGCCAAGAATCAGAATACCGACTCGGAGTTTCCCGCTAAAACAATACATAACCTAAACTTGGGAATAGAACCTGCCGGTTCATAGGCGTCTGCTTGGAATAGCTCGGTTATTACTGTTTCTCGCGTCGTCCCGAGCAGTAGCGGTTCGTTTTAATATTTGCAGATTTTTAGAGGTTCGAAATATTGTGTTACATTATTTTAATTATTATATTTTTTGTACAATTATACGGATAGAAAAATTAAATACAATGAATAGTTTCTGCGGTAGGATCCTTGTGAAACATCGTTGAATAATAATACTATAATAGGGATAATTATTAGTACACTACTTTTCGATGTTTCAAAATAATTTAATAAGATATTTTACTCTACATATGTTTCGGCTTGATGAGGCTTTTATCAAGAGTATTTGAATGCTAAAATCTAAATTGTTATGTCCTACTAAACCGTCTGGCGGTATTTTGTTTTTATTGCACTGTCAATTATGTAGGTGTTTAAAGAGCAGGTCAGTTGGTCGTTCATATTTAAAACGTTTTTTGCGACTTTGGGATTTCTAGGTACTCCATAAGGTTCAGCCTTTTGCTTTTTGTTTCGGTGTGTAGAAGTTTGACATTATTCGTATCTATATAAAAAATTTTAAACTAAACAGTTTTATAACCCTACACTAGAATTAAAAAAGGAGCCGTTTAAATTTATCAAATAATGTCAAACTTCTACACACCCAAACAAAAAGCAAAAAGCTGAACCTTTTGGAGTACCTCATGTGTGTTAAGTTACTTCATTCTGGAACTGCAAATTGTAAAGGTGACCCGGATAAAAATTTATTAAAACTATCTGATTTAATGGAAAAATCAGCTGCATATGAGGATATTGATAATACTAGGAATTTGGAGGCAAAAGAAAAAATATTTATTACTGAAACAGATTACCAGAATGACGACATTTTACAACAAAATTTTACTAGGTATGTTTGTGGGTATTTAATTAGAAAATGTTTTTCAATACACACATGTGATACTTACACGATGTACGGTAAGGCTCACCAGGAATTAGATGATTCCACGCTCTATCGCCATTTCCTAGCCTATCAAAACGAACATTGGCTATGTTCAACGGGTTTTAGCGATTGTTAGCGCTTACAAGCGCTAACCGCTAAATCGGTATTGAACTAGACCTCAGCAGAAAAGCGAACGTTAGCGTAGTTAGCGCTAAATAAAAGCGCTTTTTTAGTCAGCGGGCTACGCTAGCACCAAAATGGCGAATAATTTCAAATAATAAACTAACCTTTCATTTTAAATTTTAATTATTAAATTGTTTGTTTATGCAGATTTATGTTAAAGGTATGTAAAAAATGGATAATAATGACCTTAGACTATATAGCAGAGATAATGACGCACTTATAGCATCTAACTGGACTGTGGTCACCTATGCAAGTGGGGACGTTGTTTGTAATGACATAATGACAACAACATAATTCTCGAACATAAACATAAAAGTAAGCGATTTTTGCAGAAATTACTATTAGGAATTCGAAAAGCGGTAAAATATAACTAGATTAGAACAATGTCGAGTTGCCTAGCTGACAAACGTATAGTTATAGAAACTATTTTTTAAAAACCAGAACAAAAATAAACAAATAGGTTATGTTATGAAGATCGTCTTTTGATTTTGACAGTAGACTTTTCCGCAAAGTAGAGTGTCGTGTCGATCAACGGGACTGTTAGCGCTTAGAAGCGATAGCGTAATATGCTAAGTGCCGATGAACACAGCCATTCAGATTTTTTTAGAAATTTGCAAATGCCGCATAATAATTTCATCCGATTTGTTTCAAGTTTAGATTATTTATTTCATGAATATTTTGAAGAAAGTGTATTAGGCAGTGTCATGCACGATTTATATAATAAATGTAAACATGTTTCTTTTCACCATCCATGTCAAAGTTTTCCGAAAGAATATGTCATCAAATTGTACCTAAGGATGAAATTATTTTACACAATAAAATGTATAAATAGAAATTTCAAAACATCAGTCAACCGAAATAAATTAATTATATGGAAAAATCAATAAAACGTTAGAAATATAGATTTATTATTTTATTCATTATATTCTTCTAAAGCACCCTAATGCCGACCCTGGCAGCTTTAGGCGAGTACCCTCCTGGGGTCTATTCCCACAAAATGGCGTCTGTTCATGCGGTATTTTCAACGGCGGGTGCCCAGAGTCGATATTCTGACTGTTGGCTATTCTGTGCCGTTGACGTGCCGCCGCGGAGAGTGAATCTTCTTATCGTAGTTAATATTCGCTGCTAGAACTAAAAAGAAGCATTTTACGGACTCAAATGTGTCCGTAAAATAGCTATTTTTGGGAGCGTATGACAAAAAATATATTTTTCTCCGTTTGACAGCAAATATTAATTTTGCAGACACATATCAATCAGCAAAGTATTACTTTTCCTGTCCAGGCAGCAAAGTAAGT
>JAEQML010070105.1:0-17023 GCA_016904865.1 Pissodes strobi | reverse complement strand
CAGTGCCAATAGTTTAGAAAAGTCAATTAGTAATAAGTCAAGTGAGGATTTTTGTTTTTTAAATATGGATTATCAGGATTTGGATCGCTAGAAGAAATGAGCTTGTATTTAAAAAGAATTAGCTCTAGAAGATCCAAAACAGTATTTTTTGCGCCCAAGATGTCGGGGGAGCTATTTGATATTTACGTAACCAGTACGCAAAAGACAATTTTTGGCAAACTTAGGAACAATATTTTTCTAAAAACACATACATAATTTTTAATTTATATAAATCTAAATCTGAAGTCAAGAATTTTATTACTTTTAAAATATTGTAGCTTACAATTCCCAATTTTATTATATTTCTGGTTCGAAAACAGATTCTTTATCAATAAATATCTGCAATTCTAGGTTATTATTATTATTATATTATTATACGTAGTTCCGATTTCTCCAATTTACTAAATTTACCAATTTCATATTTTACTAAATTCCGAATTTGAATAGATTCTGAATCCGAAGCATGAATTTAATTAAGTTCCAAGTTCGAATTCAGAATATTCTTAAATTTCGTGCTTTTAGTCAGGAATGTTATTATACTTACATATTTTATTAAGAAACTCCTGAAGTTTCAATCTTATTAAATTGCTACTTACAAATCCAAATTTGACTTATTTTGACTTATGAATTCTGCTTTAATACATTCCGACATTTTAAATAAATTCTGAATCCGAAGTCAGGAATATTCTTAAATTTCGTGCTTGAAATCAGGAATACTTACATATTTCACTAAGAAGCTCCTGAATTTATTAAATATCAAATTCAAAATTTCAATCTTATTAAATTGCTACTTACAAGTTACAAATGCAAATTTTATTTTTGTTTTGGCATATATTTTTTTAAATATATTCCAGAATCAATACTTTTGAATTTTAGTACATTTTGCCTTTTAAGTCAAAGGTTCGAGTTTATTTATTAAATTTCTCCTTTGAATTAACGAATTTTGTCAAGTATATTCCGCAGTTAATATCTGGATTTCTTAAACTCCAAGTTCAAATTTTATTAAATTTCTAGTTTAGTTTAGTTCAGTTTAATGGCAATATCGTACAGGTACATTTACAGGTCAAGAAAACAAATACAGCTAAAAGTATTACCAAATATAAAATAAATATACATTAAAATATAATTATATAATAACTACTAAAGTATTACATAATTTAAAATATATAAATATGAATAAATAATAATTACTAAATTACACAGTTAAAAAGCATTAAAAGCATATAAAAAAAACACTTAAAGTACATTTAAAAACATTCAAAATACATTTAAAATAGCAGGATACATGTTACATTACAATACAAATGGATTAAAACAGTGCATTGAAATAAATCATCAGATATCACAGTAACTCTCCAAAGTCATTGTCAAGAAATTCCTGATGAGAAAAAAAATCCTTTGGACTTAAACAAACGAACATTCAAGGATCTTACCGCCTCAGGCAGGACATTATAAAATCCGGCACTGGAATAATCTGTGCCCCCCTCTGGTTCTTGCTAGCCTGTGAGAATTAGGAACAATGCTATGACAGTTCCTGGATATACTGGTGAATGCCAGCATGAGTTTGATAGGACCGAATATTGCTCTTGATGTAACCCAGGATCATCCTCACACAGCGACGCTTTGCCAAAGATCCTTGAAGCGTGAGGGGAATGTCCCCAGGACAAGATAGCATAGGCCATATTGGAATCAAAACGATCATGGTATGCAGACATCACTGTTTTTCGAGAAACACTGCCAGATAGATTACGAATCAAGTAAATGCAGCGTGAAAGTTTGCTGCCCAAGTTCGAGATGTGATTCTCCCAGGTGAGCCTAGTGTCCAAATAAACTCCCAAGAATTTCACCCCCTCAAGGCAGCCACTCAACAGGTCTGAGTTCGTATGGGATCTCCTTAGAGTAAAGTTTATGCTCTGTGTCTTTGCTGCGTTGAGGGATAGTCTATTCGATAAGAACCAAGTCATTATACTTTCCTGAGCAATCCGAATGTTGCTCTCCTCGATATTTGAAGAATGATAGCTTTCATAAGTAGTGGTGTCATCTGCAAATAAAATCACATTGTTTTTCTTATTGTGATTGGCAAGATCATTGATATAGATAAGGAATAAAGTTGGACCCAGCACAGAGCATTGTGGAATAGGACCTCAGTAGGCTCACACTTGAAGAATCAAAGTTATATAGTGTTAGTTTAGCTAACAGAATCTCGAGTGAAACGCAATCAAATGCCTTAGTAAGGTCAAGACAGGAAACAAAAGTGTCCAGGCCACTCTCAAAACCATCACAAACACGATTCACCAATCTGTCAATGGCTTGAACCCTAGATTTTTGTTCCTAAAGGCATATTGTCCCTGCTAAAATAAACCATCCCTCTCAAAGTAATCATTAATCTAATCCCTTAAAAGTGACTCAAAGATCTTGGAGATGACTGGCAATATCGATATAGATCGATAGTTGGAAATATCATCAGCAGTTTTAAGGAAATTTAGGAAACATGCTCTTCAAATTAGCCTTTTAGCTAACAGAATCTCAGGTGAAACGCAATCAAAGGCTTTAGTAAGGTCAAGACAGGAAGCAAAAGTGTCCAGGCCACTTTCAAAACCATCACAAACACGGTTCACCAATCTTTCAATGGCTTGAACTCTAGATTTTTTGTTCCTAAAGGCATATTGTCCCTGATAAAATAAACCATCCCTCTCAAAGTATTCATTAATCTAATCCCTTAAAAGTGACTCAAAGATCATGGAGATGACCGGCAATATCGATATACGTCGATAGTTGAAAATATCATCAGCAGTTTTAAGGAAAATTAGGAAACATGCTCTTCAAATTAGCCTGACTAATAAGTTTAGTCTACGCATAAACTATTGTGTTTTGAGGTGTTTTAATCATCTTCGCATTAATTTCCAAAATATCTTTACTTTTACTATTCCTTAACTGAGTAATTTTATCTCTTACACTAATATAAGTAACCGTTTGAAACAAAAAACCAGACTCAGTTAGATCAATTTGAAAATACTCAGTATAATCCCTCGGTGCCAGAGGCAAGTTGCTGATAACGTCCTCAGCCACCGAGGTAAGGAAGTTGTTGGATTCGAGGCATTGTTAATATAGTTGTCATAAGCTTGTTGCTTAGTTATTTGTAATTTATTTCTATATTCTTTTCTGTAGTCATTGATTATATGTTTGGGCATTAAAATAGGATTAGCTTTATTAAGATCTATCAACAATTTCAATCTATCCCTCATACTCCTTAAGTTGTCATTAAACCAATTAATTTTCTGAGAGAGAAATTGATTTTTGTTAACCATTTTGGATTTTATTGGAATATTACTTGTAATTATATCAAGAAATGTATCAAATTTTTCATCAATGGACTTATTAAAGTCTCCAACAAAACCCCGGTCAATATCATTGAAACTATCATGAAACTCAGAAAGACCAATATCAGTAAATATTGTATCGAGTGTTAGAAAATGTACATTGCTGCAAGCCATAGGTAAACATAATATTAACTAAATCAGCAGTCATAGGATCCTTCCCCGTAAAATAAACATTAAAATCTCCTGTAATAAAGAGTGGTATTCAAAGATTCATATTTTCTAAACTTAATTTAAATTAAGTTTCGTGCTTAATTTCAGAGCTTTTATTACATTCCAACATTATTACTAAAATTTTACTACATTTCAAGTTTGTTTAAAGTGTATTAAAGTCTTAATTTGAAATCAGGTGCGGAGAGGCAAGCCTTAAGTTCAAGGTTTAAGCTCGAAATTGAATAAATCAGCGCTTAAATGAAATTGGAGTTCAAATTCAGAATCTCCTTAAATTTCGTGTTTGAAATTAGGAATTTTATTATACTAAGAAACTCCTGAATTTATTAAATTTAAAATTCGAAGTTTTAATCCTATTAAATCGCTATACTTAGTCCAAATTATATTTGTTTTAACTTATGAAATTTGCTTTAATATTGAGATGACCCACATCTTTAAAATACTATTTCATTAGACCTGATACATTCATTTTTGAGACACCCTATATATGTGTATATTTTGAGACACCCCTTATACATATAAAAGATAAGAACAAGTCATAAATTGAAGTCAAGTTTTTGCGAGGTTTTTTGGAGGAGATCCGAAAGGTATTGCTCGAGAACGGAAAATAGAGAGTCAGAAGCCACCGGAGTGTACGGTTTATTTTGGTGAATTGTTTTCTTTCTGTGTTGCAATATGTCATTACAAGTCGGTAAAATGAAACTTATAATATTGTGATTAGCATAATTTGTACCATTATATATTTTATACTCATTGATAATTCATATTTGATGGTATAACATGTGTATACATTTTCTTATTGTTATTAACATAATTTGCATAAATATTTCTTTATCTTCATGGATAATTCATATTTGATGGCATAACATGTGTATACATTTTCTTATTGTTATAAACATAATTTGCATAAATATTTTTTCTATTTTCATGGATAATTCATATTTGATGTCATAACCTGTATATATATTTAATGAAATCGTGTTATGCTATGAACAACACTGCTTTAAGTGAAAACATAAAATGTATTATTTGCTGTCTTTTCGTGCTAGGGTTTTAATATTAGAATGACTGAGAGAGTACACAAGGGCCTTGATGAATCTATACTAACCATTTCCTACCCTGACGGGAGAATATCCTAGTTATATATATAATGATCATTCTAGAGATAAGTATAAAACTATACTATGGTATTGTCCCATATTTGCAACTAAATAGCTGGGTAGCCTCCGTAATCCAGGACCTCAGTACCTACCAGCGGCGTCTGGTTAACTAACAAAAACCTCTTCAGTTTTAAATGTATTGTTACAAGTGTGGAACTACGAATTGTGATACGGGAGACAGTAATTTAATTAATTATTATACTAATAGATTATACAGTATTATTCGGTTTAGGAATTTAGATCGAGGGTTTCTCTGCCGTACTCTTTCCCCTCGTGAATTCCAGGCTGAGTCCGGCACGCTTTTCTTATTTTATTATACCTCCATACTCTACTAAGAAATTCCTGAATTTGTTTATAAAATTATTTGCACAACTGAAGCGAAACTTCTCTGCGCCTTTTTTTCGCCGAGAGCCGCGTTTCTCTAACTTTTTTTTATTAGTAATTTCGTTTCTTTATTTCGTTTTATAATACTCTTATTAACGTTCCGAACTATTTTTTCTTTATTATTCTTTTATCTTATATCGTTTTATAATATTTTTATTTATTTTTCAAACATTTATTTAAATTTTTTTCAGTTTTTTCCCATTTTCTCAAAAATTTTTCTTTTTTTTTTGTCATAAAGCATTTTTTTGCCATCCCCCCTCATAACCCAAACTTCTTCGCCTTTTTTCGCCGAAAACCGCATTTCTTTAAATTTTCTTTATTATTTTTTTTTATTTCGTGTTATAATACTTTTATTAACTTTCCGAATAATTTTTTACGTTTTCTCAATTTTTTTACATTTTTTCGAAAATTTTTGAGTATCCAGGGAGGTCGGTTAATTTGGGTTATTTGACTCGAAATTGAATTAATTATTTAATTAAATTAGAATTGCAAAATATCCAGACTGAGCAGTGTTGCCAGACCTCGTTTTTTTGCCAAGAGGGACTATATTGCAAAACCCCCAAGGAAAAATTAATCAAAATGACACGAATAATTTGTAAAAAAATATATAATAGAGTGACGAGTAATTTCTAAAACAAATAAAAATAGCAACATGCGCATCAAACAAAATAAGAACGATAGAAATAGATTAATTTGGTTTAAATCTCATTTAAAACGATTTGAAAATTGAAAAATGGGCTATGATGACAGATTTTGGAAAATTTTGAAGAAATCATTGAATAGCACGCCGTTTTTTTTCTTGATTTTGTAAACGACTAGTTTTTAGTAACACGTTTTATTTCGCCAATACACCTTCGCCAGTACAGTTATCATAATTACATAACGCCATGAGTCGACTCTGCTATCATACAATAACTATATCTACGCCTTATTTCTAATCTATCTATATACTCCGTATTATATAACACCGATTCGATTCTACTGCTGCGCCATTCGTTTTCCACGGTTGTCACGTCCTCGCATATTTGAACGTCGCACGTCGCCTCTCCAAAATTTGCTTGTTACATTCGGCCATCCTGCAACAATTAATGCCCTCATTAATTTAACTCGCCAGTAAATCAACCAGATCTTATCGATTTGTGCATTCGCCATAACATCAAATCGCCTACCCTAAGGGTTTCGCCTGTGGTTGCAACCTTACGCCTTTTATCGAATATCACCTTTACTTTACGCATTTGTCAGGTTCTCACTCGCCTTTAAATCGCCATAGCTCTCGCCTTTCGCCAACAGAGCATTCGCCATTTGCACCTCGCCAGTTAAACTCACTTGCATGCACCTTTCAACCTAACCATTCGCACTTTACACCTCGCCTACGCCAAAAAGTCAGCAAACGCCTTGCTCGTAAACGCCAGCCCCCGTCAGCAGTTGGAAATAGTACGCCTTGGATACCCAAAATTCGCCAAACGCCTCTCTCAATTTGAGAATCGCCTCAGAAGACCGTAAAGTCTTCGTCGCCTTCGCCTGCGCATAACCCTGAACTTCCTTGCCCCTCCAATTCCACAATATCGGTTGATGGACGTCGATATCTGCCAAAAGAGGAAAGAAAGCCAGTATACAAGTCGCCAGGGGAAGAACAACCAAATGCCCTCGCATTCGCCTGTAGATCGAGAGGTAGACCGTCAATCAGACACGAAAGCGCCTTTGTGCCTGAAAGCCCACACCTTTCGATCAACGCCATTTTATCATGATAATAATGGGTCATGGTTTCACCGTCCAATTTAACCCTCGCTATCATCTCCTTGAGCAGCTGAGCAAAGTCATGCACTCTAGAAAACGCCTTCCTAAGAGCCGCCTTCCAGTCTTCCCATGAGAGGTCATATTCATCAAGCCGATTAAACCAGCCCCTTGCTGCGCCTTGCAATTTCGCCTGCATAAAATACGCTCTCTCATAGTTTGACCATTCATGAATATCGCCCAACTGATCATTTTTGCTCAACCACCTGACTACGTTACAGTCCCGGCTATCAGGATCGAAAGGGTCAATAATGTCAGCGCCTGCCCTTGCCCTTGACCCTATACAGCCCGAACTGCAAGCGGAGTCCGCCCTATCGCTACAAGCATGAGGAACGCTCTCACCTGATTTTTCGCCCTTCTTGTTGCCCTTGGTACCGCCAGTACCAACGGCCGGCCTTTGTTTCGTCGCCTTTTGCTTCGCCGCCCTTGCCATTTCGGCCGCCACAATCTGCTGGATACTAGTTGCCAAACCGCCTTTCAACAGCTTATGTACCATGGAGACTGTTTCGTCTTCCATCGCCGAATCGCCTTCGCCGTGGTCACAGTCGCTTCTCACTCGTCATTCGTAATCGAGCTCTAACTCGTCATTTTTGCCTTCTTCCATAGGAAATCACTTGAAAAACGCCTTTTAAACACCAATGCCAATAAACACAGTTAAAATACGCCACAATTTTTACAATAATCACTAATTAATTAGCGCACACTTGTTTATTATTATCGTGAATATCTGAAAAATCGCCAAATGTCAATCCACTGTCAAGGATAGCAACAAACGCCCGCCTTTTGTTATGAGTTTTTGTGATACCGCCACTCACAAAAAAAGAAGAAGTTGCCACTGCGATTTAACTAGCCGAAATCGCGTATTTGACCGTTCTCCACAATATACGTAGGTTATCCCGACTTCTGATCTGTAAACGACTAGTTTTTAGTAACACGTTTTATTTCGCCAATACACCTTCGCCAGTACAGTTATCATAATTACATAACGCCATGAGTCGACTCTGCTATCGTACAATAACTATATCTACGCCTTATTTCTAATCTATCTATATACTCCGTATTATATAACACCGATTCGATTCTACTGCTGCGCCATTCATTTTCCACGGTTGTCACGTCCTCGCCTATTTGAACGTCGCACGTCGCCTCTCCAAAATTTGCTTGTTACAATTTTATACTATCTAATGCATTTAACTTTGGGTTTATTTTGGGCATGTGTTGGTTCGTTTTGGTTAAGGAAGCTTGTTAAAAAATAAGCCTGCCTAGCTCGGCTCTTATAGTAACCCTATTTTTGTCTGGTCACCTGCAGTCTGGTTGTTTACATTTTGTCTCTGCATTTTTTGGCTACAAATACGTGTTTTGTGACAATTAATTAGTACTGTAGTGTCTATTAGCCTTACTGTGTGTTGTTCTGTGTATGGATTGTGGAGTTTTTTTGAGAAGAACCAACCAAAACTTCTAAAAGACTTTTTATCACTGAATTTTGTTGTCGATTTTTTCCCGCCAAAACTATGTGAAAAGTAAGGTTAGTTGCAACTGACATTCTTTTGACACTTGGTCAGCAAGGAAGTGCCACGTCACTTCTTCTTCTTTTTCTTCAAGTTGGTCATTCTCGTTTTTTGGAATTTGATAACCTGCATAACATGGCCAACTGCTATAAGTGCAAGCAAGACTGTGTTCTTAAGGAGGATAAGTAGGTTTCCTTGCGACCTATGCCAAAACGTAATATGCGCTAGTTGTAGTAAGGTAAGTGCACCTGAAGTTCGCGTTCCGATCCTCAAGGCCAGATCACTGTTGCATTTTTGCCCTAACTGCATCTGTTTGACTATTAAGAATATGTCGGATATTGGTCTGCGGCTCTCAAGTTACGAGAGGGAAGTCAGGAAGCATCGAGCCAAATTTGAGGAGTTGAATAAACAAATCAAATCTAATGAGGAGGAATGTAAGGTGCTCAAACAATCAAAACCAGATATTAGCGATATTGCCAACCTGGAAAATAAAGTCAAGCATATCGAACAACATGCTACAAGACCCGCTGCATCATCGCAAGATAGCCAATTGGAAAGGCTTGAACTTTCAATAAACAAAATTCTTACAGAAGCTCTAAATAGGCAAACCAGTGACCTTGCAATCCAGCTTGGAAGTCTTATGGAAGGTGTAAAGCAGAATAGCTTGGAACTGAAAAAATCACTATTGGAACAACTTAATCTGGCTGTAGAATTGAATTCACAGAGTCATTTGAACATTGGCAATGGCACTATTTCACAAAAACCTGAAATATCAGCACATAATGTTAATCATGCTTTATTGCAAGCCTCAACCCAACAGACCCTCAGCAAATATATCAATTTAGCTGACGACGAAGCTGGAAGGACTCCTCGAACCACCCTCACCTCAGATGGAGTTGCAAACCAAGCTAACTCTATAGTTGGCCAGAAAAGATCTGAGAATAATCCTGGAAATCTGGTGGCATCCAGTCCAATGACTTCAATATCAGTTTCAAAAATCTCAATTGACATCGGTGAGTCTGATCTTCTGAAATATCTGAAAGCTAACTTTGGACAGGACATTAGATTTAACATTGAGAGTACAGATGTTAAGTCTGGGGAATATAAGGCTTTCAAGGTCAGGGCACCCAAAGAAATTAAGGCAAATCTGCTACAGCCTCAAAACTGGCCAGAGGAAATAGTTGTAAAGAAATTTACATAACCACAGATCTACATCCAGTTACAAAAACAACGGCTATTCGGGAAAGCCCCCAAGAAAATGATATCATGAAGGGAGTGAGGATTGTTAATCTAAATGCTAGAAGCATTCGACTTAAGTTCGCTGACTTGGAACTCTTCTTACATTCAAATGCCTATCCTGAAATTGTCTGCATCACAGAAAGTTGGTTGTCAACTATGGAGATTACATGTTTCAAACTTAATCATTATGAGGTCGCGTCATACTTCTGTAGGGACTCATGTAGTGGTGGTGTGGCAATATTTGTCAGATCTGACTTCAGTACCTATAAACATGTAGAGAATAAAGAATTTTCATTGTCTAACAATTTTGAATGTGCTGCTGCTCTTTTCCAGACTGTGAGTAGTGTAAAATTTTTAGTTTGTTGTCTGTATCGTCCTCCTAGCTCTGATCTTGAAACTTTTAGTATATACTTTGAGAAACTGTTAAAGCTTTTATGTAAACATAATATTTTAATGTGTTTTTGTGGTGATTTTAACTATAATTTTATTTCCAGATGTAGGGAAGCAGTATATATTGTGGACGCATTTAGCTCATATGGTCTTACACAAGCTTTTTCTGAACCTTCTAGGACTCGGGGCTCATCCTGTACTTTGATTAATAATGCATTTATTAACACTGTACTGCTTTCAACTCAAACCCTTGATTTGGCGTTTTCAGATCATTGTGCTCAAATTCTAAGTATTGACTAGGGAAACTCAATCACCCCTGATTTAGGCAAATTTTCTATGGTGAGTTCTAGATATTTTTCTAATGAAAACATACATTTAATTAAGCACTTGCTGTCTAAAGAAAATTGGCTGTCAGATCTTGAGATGCTGGATTTAGGAAGTAAATTTTCTTTCTTTTTTGACACTTTCTCCAGTTTGTTTAATATGAGCTTTCCTTATATAAACAGACACAAGCCCAACCACAGAAAGTCTAATCAGTGGATTAATAATTAATGAGGGCAAACAGTTGAGATTGCTCCATACTCAACTAAAATCCACTCACAACCAGGAGTTACTATCATCTTATAGAACTAGATTAAAGGTGCATAGAGAAAATATCATAAATGCTAAAAAAGCCTATAATTCAAACAAGTTGCTTACTTCTAGCAATATAACTCGAGCCTCATGGAAAATCATTAACTCCACTACCAACTTCTCAAGTCACAAAACAAGGTGTGTTCCTAATGTGGTTAATGGTAATGGAAAGACGGTTACAGGCAGTCTTAATATTGCTAATACCTTTAATACTTTTTTGTGGACTCAGTGCGAAAGATCACGGATAATTTTCAGACACCCATAAGTATGAATGTGCCTTCCAGCGGTGTATCTCAATCTCTTTTGTTATCCCCTCTTACTGACGGTGAAACCCTTGAAATTATAAAATCTTCTTCAAAGAAAAAGTCATCCGGTGTAGATGAGATACCTTGTTACTTACTGCTGTCATGTGCTGATCATATTATTTCCCCACTCACCTATCTTCTGAATTTATCATTTCAGTTTGGATATTTTCCTAAAGAGCTGAAAGCAGCTGTTGTCGTACCTCTTCATAAAAAGGGAGAGGCAGCAGAAGTGAGTAACTATAGGCCTATTGCTCTCCTGTCTATCTTCTCAAAGATCTTCCAAATATCCTTTAAAAAAAGACTTGTTGCGTTTTTGGATTCTTTCGGTATCCTGTCATGTCATCAGTTTGGATTCAGAGCTGGACTCTCTACATCTGATTATACAACTATTTTAAATAATTTTAAATCAAAGCTGAAATCTGTTGGTGTCCTTTTTGATTTTACAAAGGCGTTTGATACCGTTCCTCATGCTTTACCACTAAATAAGGTCTTCCATTATGGCATAAGAGGTCCAGCTTACAAGTGGCTTGAATCATATTTGGCAGGTAGAACCCAGGCTGTTAAACTGGAAGTTAGTGGCCAGGTGACGGTGCCTGATTGGGCAGCTCTGGTCACTGGGGTTCCACAGGGAAGTGTTCTTGGGCCCATTTTGTTTTTACTTTTTATTAATGACTTACCTTTCCTAATTAATGACAGCTATATAACACTTTTTGCAGATGATACATCAACAGTCGTCTCGGGTACTGACTATCACACTCTCCACTTCAAAGCCACCAAGTGTATAGCTGATATTGCGGGCTGGTGCCAGCAAAATGTTCTTTGTCTGAATAGTTTGAAAACCAACTTCCTTGTTTTCACACTAGTTCGAGCAATTCAGGACAGGTGCTTACTCCTCAGGGAGGTGTCCTCAAGCAGCCTCATCCAACAGGACTCTGCCAAGTTTTTGGGGATTGTGCTTGATCGACATTTGTCATGGGTTCCTCAGGTCACGCAGCAATTATGCCATCTTGCAGCTTCGGGACTATGTAGATATGTATACACTTAAAAGGTTTTTATTATGGTTCAGTGCATTCTACTCTATCTTATGCCTTGTTAGCTTGGGGTAATTCTTGCAGCATTGAGAGAGTGCTAATAAGTCAAAAGCGCATCATACGTACCATGTTTAGACTTTCCTTCAGAGAAACATGCCGTGCAACTTTTAAAAAGGAGAAAATCCTAAGTATAATAAACATGTATATCCTGCAATGTGCATGTCAAATATATAAAAATCTTTCGAACCAGATGAGATCAGGAGATTTCAATTTTTATAAAACCCGAAATGCAGATAAATTATACATCCCCTTTACACGATTGTCACAGGTACAGGATGGTCCAGAAATTACTTCTCTTAAGGAGTGCTAAGACTTTGTCAATTTTTAAGAAGACCTTTAAGACCATGTTAGCTCACTGTCCATTTTACTCGTTGACAGAGCTTTTAACTGTAATTTTGACTAGATTTAGTTTCTTTTTATATTTTAGTAATTTTACACTATTTGTACTTTGTATTTTTTAATTGAGAATTCCTATACATTGTTTTATGATGTCGATGGAAATAAACCATTTGAATTTTGAATTTATTATTAATTTTTTGGGTTGGTATCGGTACTTTTGGGTTAGTTTTGGTTAACTTTAGGTAGTAAATAACATGCAAGGCTGCTTTAATCAGTTATTAATTTTGGGCTAAATTTGACAAAATTGAACGTCCTCGTGCTTTATTTTTGTCAATCCAAAGAAGCCAAAATTACTTTTCCGATGTAAAAATATTCAAATACAAATTTGTTCGTAGAATTGAAGAAATTTACTTTTTTGTAGCATGACCAATAATTATTTCCTTACGAATTAGGTTACTGCCAAGTCGTCAAATGTCTCCATTTTCAACGGTTAGTAAAATAATAAAGCCCTTTTTTCTTTTGAGGTGTTAATTAGTTTATAAAGTAGCTATTTTAAAGTAAAACTAACTTTTTTATTATTTTTAAATCTTTATTGCTTTATTTGCGTAATCAAAAAGCTTTGCCACCTCATAAAATTGTAGTAAAATAAGTCACTGCAGCGAATTTAAAAAGTATGTTTTTATTCATCCTATAAACATTCAATTAAAATGTTAAAAATAAAGAAGGTGGTGATTGAGAATAAATTATATGAAATTTAAACCCGATGTATCAATTCTGTAAAAAATTATCCAATGGAAAGTTGTTTAATAAGTTATTAGTTGATTATTATTTGGGGGAAATTTTAAGAAACTAAGTATATTTTAATGCGATAATGGACGATACACATTCAGTTTGTTATCTACTATTTTCATTTGTTTAAAACTAAATGTATACATACCTCATAAATTTTCTTTCCTTGGAGTGGCCTGCACGTTTACCTGATCTTAGTCCCTCGGACTACTTTCTGTGACAATATTTAAGATCGGGAGTGTATCGAAATAACATAAAAGAAAAAAGCGTTCCGGATTTAAGTTAATTTAATATGTTTTAGGCTATTGCCAAGTCTCCAAAGATGACTATTTTCAACGCTTATTAAAATAATGAATTCCGTATTTTCTAAACGTGTTAATTAGTTTATAAACGTATTTTTGGCTTTTTTTATGATGTTTATTATTTTGCAGGACTGTTTATTACGACGTATATATCGTATTTTGTTTGAAAATATCGATACAGTGAAACATCGACGTACTAAATATAATGATATATCGAATTACAATCCTCGATGTGAAAACTACGATGTTTGGCCTCGATGCATCGATGTTTTCGATGCCTCTATTTGTGTCAGAGCTCGAGAGTCGTGACTCGTGATGTTTAATATAAACAACCTGAATTGCTAAAAAAAAACTAAAACCAACAAAGTTCGACGTCCATCTAGCTAAGCTTTGAGGGCAAAGTTTCCCGGGGGGATGTTTGACTAGACTTTGGATTATGGCATCGATCACTTTTTAGATTGGTTTCAGCTGGCAAAAAAAAATCGGGCGTGATTAATCCAGTAATTAGAAAACATAGCTAATCCAGGCACTGAAATATTTATCCTTTGCCTAGATGTTTTATAAATAATAACGTTAATTAGTGCTTGAAAATAACATTTCGTGGTGTGCGGTTTGCATCTACAATTTCTCAAAAATAAAATACAGAAAAATATAAATTATGCTTCCAAGCTTTTAAATTTTTTATATTTTAATTCAATTTTTGACACATACTGAATTAAGAGATTTAATTTTTACTGCTTATGAATATGCTATATCATTAGTCATTATGTTGTAGTTATTACAATTCATTTATTTTCTTAGTACTTTTGATAATTTTCTTACACTCAGTTGATAACATATCCTCCTTTTTCATGGGGTTGTCATGTTTTAAAACTGTCATTGTATTAATGCATTTGTAATTTTTTATTCCGTCCTTTTTTCAACTAATATATTTTATTTATTGCATATCTTTTTCGATTATTTTATTATTTTATTTACACTAAGCTAAGGACAAGATCAGTGTAAAACTCAAAATATAGGTACAGTAAAACTTATTGAATAGAAATAAAAATAAAGAATTAAACAAATACTAATAAAAAAAATTATAAACTTGGTGCAATCAAAATTCAAAAATTAAAGCCACAAAATTTACAGTAAAACTCAAAATATAGATACAATAAAACTTGTCGAATTAAAATAAAAATAAACAATTGAAATTGAACAGATATTAATGAAAAATATTAGACTTTGTGTTGTGCAGAAGAAATGTAAAGATTAAAGCAACAAATGTTGCACTAAGCTAATGACAAGATCGGTGAAAAATAGGTACAGTAAAACTTATTGAAAAACATTAAACAAATAGTTTATCAGATTTAATAAATAGTATTAAACATGGTGCAAACAGAATTCAAAAATTAAAGCAAGAAAATTTATAGTAAGCAAATGACTGGATCGCTAAAAAATATAAAATTTATCGAGTTAAAATAAAAATAAGCAATTGAACAGATATTAATAAAAAAATATTAAACATGGTGCAAACAAAATTTAAAAATTAGAGCAACAAAATTTACAATAAGCATATTACAGGATCGCTGTTAAAATTAAAATATAGATACAATAAAACTCAAAATATAGGTACATCAAAACTGATTGAATAAAAATAATAATAAATAATTGAATAATTGGTGTAAAAAAATTCAAAAATTAAAGCAACAAAATTACTCCAAACAAACGACAGTATTGCTGTAAAACACAAAAGATAGGTAGATACAAGGAAACTTTTCGAATAAAAATAAACAATTGAAAAAATATTAATGAAAAATATCCGAATTTGTACAAACGAAATGTAAAAATTAAAACAACAAAAGTTACATTTAGCTAATGATAAAATCGCTGGAAAATTCAAAATATAGATACAATAAAACTTATCGATTTAAAATAAAAATAAACAATTGAACAGATATTAATGAAAAATATTAAACTTTGTATGAACAAAATTCAAAGATGAAAGCAATAAAAATTACAATAAACAAATGACAAGATCGGTGTAAAATTCAAAATATAGGTGCAGTAAAACTTATTGAATAAATAATCAAGAATTGAACAAATGTTAGTAAAAATTATTAGATTTTGTGCGGACGAAATGCAAAGAATAAAGCAATAAAAGTTATACTAAGCTAATGTAAAACTCAAAATATAGGCAAATCAATCAATCAATTAACATTTATTTTGGGTACATTCACAGAGTTTTAGACACTTAAACCTATTACAACATAAACTAAAAATGGCTCAACACATAGCCGGTAAGGCGCTTACATCCTACAATAGATGCACTAAGCAGACCTCACAACTCAACAGTTGTATCGCGCATTTACTTGGGCAGATGAATTACCCAGTTTACGTTGCGTATAGGCAGGTGGCAATGCTGATGCTGGTAATTTAATTTACTTGGGCTATGCCCTTCAAATTTGTTGCAGTTATTCGTTACTTACAGCTGGTGAGGGAGATTACATATGGGGAAAAAGCACACTGAAAAACCCCATGTCTCGGTTCTTTGGTTTTAATCACACTCTCATTCATACTCTCTTTCATTCTTCCTTTCATACGTGCGTAAAGCTATCATGATAGCTTACATGAGGCGTGAACTTAGAGGCATTCCCGACGAAAGCGTAGCCACATTACGCTTGCCGGAGCAAAGGAGCGCAGAGACGACGTGGCTGCTGTTGTTCGACTGATTGTCGATAGCGACCGGGCCATATTTATATGGATGTCTAGTCCCTTAGCAAGCCCCACCCACCATACTTTTTGAGCATAGTGGGAGGAGCCAGCCCTAGAACTAGTCAGGACGGTGAATGAGTGCACCTTCTGTGCTCCTAATATTTTGAAATTTTCAAAATTGCACAGGGGTGGTTTAGGGGTGGGTTAGGGTAGAAATGGGGATAATATGCTTAAGGGGGTCTGGAATCAAGGTAGAAAATGGAAGTTTTCCTATGCATGGGCCCGTGTTTTGCTCTGTAATCTGGGTTAAACCTGGCATTTGCTATGTTGGCGGTTTTCGGCGAGCCAAGGATACTGTACTCGAAAAATCTGCACGCAAGTTTGTCCACATATTCCCTGACATAGTCGACCTGGGATCCGCGATTCTAGTTCGCCACCCCGCCGAAAGAGCCGCCCTTAAGTGCCGGTTTTGAATAACCTGAATTTTATTCATTTGTGTATCAGATATAGAGCTCCACACCGGGGCACCGTGCATGAGGAAGGGACGTGTTATGGATCGGTAGAGGGTGATTTTATTTGAGGGACTAAGGAAGGAACCGTGTCCAATAAGAGGCCTTAGCTTGTCGCTAATAATGCGATTTTTATTCCTCACGTGAGTGACGTGTTCGCCAAACGTGAGCCTCTTATCTAGCACGATTCCTAGGTACTTTAGTTTCGGTTAGGAGTTTTATTTACGTTGAGTTTAATTTTCCAGTCAATGTAATATTGACTGACCTGTGCCATATGGGCACTAACAATGTTTGTT
>JAEQML010070104.1:0-17024 GCA_016904865.1 Pissodes strobi | reverse complement strand
ATGTGTCGGCAATATATAGATACTGCCGATATTTTTACAAAGTCTCTTAAGACATTGATTACAGTTTGTTCAATATTTTTCCTAAAATAAAATATAAGTTTGGGTCTGCTTGGGTTGAATGTTTTAACCCTCCTTATAGTTTAGTAGCTATTATTTGTGTACTACAATTATGCATTCAAAAATTAAATAACTACAGTTAACTGATAAATATTTTCTTTATAAAAATGTTTGTCTAGTTTCTAATCCAAACACTTACCAAAGAAATTCTATTACGAGTTAGGACATTAAAGCAGCCCGCATATTGCGAAATATGGCGTAGTATTAACTTAACAAAATATAAATTATAATAACATTAAATATTTTTACGGCATTTGTGCTTTGTTGCTCGTTACGATCAACACGAAACGGGCTTGGACGTCCTTGTTTTTTGCGTGTAGGTGTAAAAACTGAAAGTTGATTTTCTCTTATTTCGGCATAATATAGCGTAGATTTTAGTTCTAATTGTTATACAGGGTGACGAGGCCATATTTTAGGAGATGGGTGATATATTAAATAAGTCGTTATAGCATTATGGAGCCAGATAGGGGAAAATATTTATAACCGAACAGTAGTGACAAAACCTGTCTATAATTATTGTTCTAAAGCATTTTTTATTAGTTATTTTCAATTTAAAATAAAACGAGGGAAAACATAATAAAAATTAATCTCCCATAATATTCAACAATGATTCGTAGCTAAGTAGGCAGCGTATTTACATACACACAAATCACTTTAAAGAATTGCATCACTTGAACATACCAATAGTAATTAAAAAAAAAACTCTATACACCGCAGCAGTTGCTCTTGCTGTACAAAGCGCAAATAAGACCGTGCTTAGAATATTGCTCACATATCTGGGGTGCCGCACCAAAGCATACCCTAAAGCTGCTGGATTCCATTCAGAAGAGGGCTGTGCGTCTCGTCGGCGATCCGGAGTTGACCCGGAATCTGGATAGTCTGGAACATCGCAGACATGTGGCCGACATGTCTCTGTTTTACAGATACATTCACGGCAGATGTTCCCGGGATTTGGCCCGCATAATCCCGCCCCTGGCAACTCCTGTCAGACAGTCCCGACAGACGGCAGAAGCGCACCGGTTCGTCGTACAACTGGAAACACCTAGAACATCACTTTACAAGAACTCCTTTGTCTGGCGCACTGCATCACTGTGGAACTCACTTCCAGGACATCTGTTTCCCACTAATTTCAACCTACAAATATTCAAGAGCCGTGTCAATCAACATCTTCGCACACACACCGCTCGTCGAGCGCCATAGGATCTCCCTTTAGTGTGTGCGCCACTGCCGTAAAAAAACACTCTACAATTTAGGGCATCATTGAATATTAAAATATAGAAATATACACGACCTTTGTTAAAATCTCAAGTACACGAAAAAGATACCTAATTTACAATAGCTTTAAGAACACAAAAAAGACACTTTGCTGGTTACTCTTCAGAAAGGTTTCAACCGTCTACTATCAGTTTGAGCATGTTGAATTATAATAACAAAATGGATGAAGTCCATGTCTGTATGCAAACGCCTCTGTTAGTGAACTATTGAGCCATAAAATTTAAAATTATTTTGAGAGAGATATGTGCCCTAAAGAGATATTTTTCATATTCAACAGAGGTCGGAAGTTCACTAAAAGTGTAACAAACTAATGAGATTTAGTGAGGGGCATAGTCAATTTATGAATTCCCACTATGTTTTCAGGCATGAAAAGTAAACCGTAAGTACTGTATGAAAAGTGTTGGAGCATATATTGAACTAAACATTCAAAAGTAGGGTGGCTGTATTTTGGTTTTACATGGAATTAACGGGATATTTAAGTGATAATGGGATCTCATTCTTTAATACAAGTGAATTTTGTCAAATGTCGGCAATATTTCTATAAGCGTGGAACCATCCTGGCACCCATTTTGCTCCTTGTTTTTGCGATGGAATATAGTTTTATCGAAGCCAATAAGAATGTAGCGTCCGGAGAACCATCTTAAACTGTGTGTGCAGAAAATTACATTTTCTTGTCTTTCGAAAGGTTCCAGAAAGTAGTCCATGTAATTCTAAGAGATTGACTACCACACTACCTATAAAATTGTTTTGGTCTAAACACTAATTTTCGACAAATTTCATCAAAATTATCTTACATATCATATTATGTCATTTGTGATGCCACCAATTTTATCTTCCAACGCAACGGGATCAACTCAAGTTCCCTAAAATGTTTCGAATTCAGTAAACATTAATATCTTTCCTTCCTTTTTTTTAAATATATAAAGCAAACAAATTATAATATTTTAATTTACGAATTTTTTGTTGTTGTTGTTTTTCTTCAAAAAAAATTATATCTGATAGGAAAATATAATTAGAGGGTGCAACGTAGCGAAACCAGCATGCTGCGCCGGTCTCATATTAGTAGGCCAAAGTTTTTGTTTTACTTAAATGCAACATGTGAGACTTACATGGCTTTATGCAGTTACATGTTTCGGCAATACCCTTCAGACAGCCTACTTTAATTCCATAGAGCCCAAAAATGTGCGAGACCACATTGGGCTCATCTGGCACTTAACGGGTTTTAGCCACAAAAATATATTTCTGTGCTAGACATAATTTTTGGGTGTCTACATTAGACTTAGAATTAGAGAATACGACAATGACTTATGTGGATTGCTTTTTAGATTAATATACTAGCACCTTTATACATCATATTATGTTACATGCTCTTACTTCAAAAATAAGCTACCGCATTAATTTTGTGGATCTGGAAAAGAGGGATAAAGATATTTGGAGAACAGAAACATGATTCGTTTTATTTTTGGAGTGCCTCCAACGTAATTTTGCTGCCCTTAATTTTTACCTTCATTATATTCGTTCATCAGCTGTTTTTGCCAAAAATTACTTTGCATTTGGTAAAGGAAATCCGGAAGAGTATTTCCAAGTTAAATTGGTAAGATACCAAGCATGGACAGGGACGTAATTAGTATTACCACTATCTGCACAAACTTGTTCTTTGAAAAAATTATAAATAATAATACCCATGGTCTGTTAGCTTAATTGAATTTCAATCAGAGCCAGAATAAAGTAAAATGAGAGAATAGCGTTTAGTAAACTTCTGATTTAATCCGTGAAGATAAAAAAGTATTTTTCCTAGGATACTTATGAGGGCTGGAATACGCGTGTTGAAAGACTAGCACACGTGTTGAATAGTCCACAATTTTTCCTACGGCCGCCTATGAATATGACTCGCAAAGCACATTTTAGAATATCAAACGCGTGTTGAAATTATCTCTTGGGTATTAGCACCGAACATGGTGGTACTAATGTTGACAATAACTTATAGAGTAAACCCAATTTGTCAAGTTAAAGTGTCAAATCTAATGTGCCCTCACTCATCTGTTCAAATATCGTCTTGTTAAAAACACTTCTCAACAAGTGTGATGAAAAGTTATTCAACACGTGTGATGGAAAATTTTTCAACAGTCGCCTAATATAGAGCACTCTCCAACTAAGTTAACTATGCTTTTCTCTTCACTGCTGTAAGTGAATGTAGGAAAAAATATTTTCAACACGACTCTATTCGAACAGATGGCGGATGAGACCGCTTATGTTATCTGACATTTTCATTTGACAAATAAGGATCACTGATAAGTACTTTTCAACATTAGTGTTAATCAGTTGGTTTCAAAAACGTGTGACATCAATCGTGTTCTAGAGTATCCTTTCTAGTAATTTTCATAGTTGGCCTAGAAAAACGCCACGAGATAAAAATGTTCTCGTTTGAAAACTAGTACATTCCACACATGCCATGTAATATACTATTGATAGGAGGCTCATAGTAAAAAATTACAGTCTCGGCTCTAGAAAAAATAGGTATCATACCAACAACACCTCTACAAAAGGACAAAGTGCTCCCAAAATTTAAGATCGTGATGTCATGCATGTGAGCATTTCCGATTTGGAGCGAATATGTTGGAGAGGGGCTTGCGGGTGGAAGGATAATCGCGATCGAGGCACAACTGGTTGCACCGATGTCAGACTATTAAGAGTGTAGCGAATATTAGGATGCCCGTATATAAAGTAGTTTTCTCTTACATTACAATTTCTCCAATATTATAAAAACATATTTCCATGAGATATTCTTTCCTCTTTTTATATTGTGGTATTTTGTAATACCTTGTTCGTGCACTTTCCTAAAAAAATCTCAGTCCTTCGCAAAGATGCAACCGGGGGGACATTGAAAATGATGAATAAAAACGCAAAACTTTGTGTTGTAATTCAAATAGTTTTTAAAAGCAGAGTTTAAAAAGTTAAAATACAAACATGAGTCATTATAATATATATAGTTAAAGAAATGCATTAATAACATTAATATTATACATTATCATAATTAAAAAATAAATAATCAAAAAAAGGTACAGATATGAAGACCTAAAAAATTGCTCTCCCCTTTTAGATAGGAAAATCTATTATTATAAAATTACCTAGCCCTAACGTTACTGTAATATATTTAACCTGTTCCGATTGGTTTTAGCCCGTTTTGGTGCTTTTGGATATTTTTAGATACCTTTGGATAGTCGTTCAATAATTTTTCGGTTAGTTTTAGTTTGTTCCAATTTATTTTAGTCTCTAAACCGACTCCTATATAATATAATCAACCTTAACCTTTTTGGTTAGTTTTGGTTAGGCGCCAAAATCCGGATCGTTTTGGTTAGTTTTAACTTACTTTAATTTTTGCCACCTATTCCGATACGTTTTAGTCCATTTTGGTGCTTTGGTTACTTGTGATTAATATTGGTTAGTCATTCAATCAGCTTTCGATTAGTGTTAGTTACTTTTCATTTATTTAAGTCATTTGAACCGGTTCCGATACATTATAACTAATTTTAATGTTTTTGGTTAATTTTAGTTAGTCGCCAAAGTTCGGTTAATTTAAGATCGTTTCAACTTACCTTAATATTTTAAATCTGTTCCGATGTGTTTTAGCCCTTTTTGGAGCTTTTCGTTACTTTTGGTTAGTCTTTAAATCAACATTCGGCTAATTTCACTTAGTTTTAATTTATTTTAGTCATTTTAACCAGTTCCGATACGTTATAACCAATTTTAGTGTTTTTGGTTAGTTTGGGTTAGTTTGGGTTAGCAAAATTCGGTTAATTTGTGTTAGTTTTAACTTACTTAAGTATTTATAATCTATTCGATTCGTTTCAGCCTTTTTTGGCGCCTTTAGTTACGTTTGGTTAGTCATTCAATCAACATTCGGTTACTTTCAGTCAATTCCAATTTCCAATTTATTTTAGTCAATTGAACCGGTTCTGATACGTTATAGCCAATTTAAACGTTTTTGGTCAATTTTAGTTAGTCGCCAATATTCGGTTAATTTGGGTTAGTTACTTATTTTAATACCTTTAATCAGTTCCGATACGTTTTAGCCCTTTTTGGTATTACTTTTGGCTAGTTTTGGTTATTCATTCAATCAGCTTTCGGTTAGTTTTAGTTAGTTTTAATTCATATCAGTCATTTGAACCAGATGCCATACATTATAACCAATTTTAAAGTTTTGGTTAAGTTTAGTTAGTCGCCAAAATTCGGTTAATTAAAGTTAGTTTCAACTTACCTTAGTTAGTTTTAGTTAGTCGTTCAATCAACTATCGGTAAAGTGCAGTTAGTTCCAATTTGTTTTAGTCCTTTGAACCGGTTCCGATACGTTATAAGCATTTTTAATGTTTTTGGTTAGATTTGGTTAGTCACCAAAATTCGATTAATTTGGGTTAGTTTAAACTCACTTCAATATTTTAAATCTATTTCGATACGTTTTGGTCCGTTCTGGTGCTTTTGGTTACTTTTGGTTAGTTAGTCGTTTAATCAACTTTCGCTAAAGTTCAGTTAGTTTGAATATATTTTAGTCATTTGAACCGGTTCCGGTACGTTATAAGCAATTTTAATTGTTTTGGTTAGTTTTGGCTTGTCGCCAAAATTCAGTTAATTTGGGTTAATTTTAACTTACCTTAACATTTGTAATCTGTTCTGATACGTTTTGGCCCGTTTTGGTGCTTTTAGTTGTTTTGGTTAGTCATTCAACTTTCGGTTACTTTCAGTTAGTTTAATCACTTGAACCGGTTCCGATACGTTATAATCAAATTTAATGTTTGTGGTTTGCTTTCGTTAGTCGTCAAAATTCGGTTCGTTTTGATTAGTTTTAACTTACTTGAATTTTTGTAACCTGTTCCGATACGTTTAAGCACGTCTTGGCGCTTATGGTTAGTGTTGGTTAGTGGTTCAATCAACTTACGGTTATTTTCAGTTAGTTCTAATTTATTTTAGTTATTTGAACCGGTTCCAAAAAGTTATAATCAGATTTAACGTTTTTGGTTAGTTTTGGTTAGACGCCAAAATTCGGTTCGTTTTGATTAGTTTTAACTTACTTTAATTTTTATAACCTGTTCCGATACGTTTAAGCCCGTTTTGGTGATTTTGGTTAGTTTTGGTAAGTCGTTCAATAAACTTTCGATTAGTTTCAGTTAGTGCCAATTTATTTTAGTCATTTGAACCGATTCCGATATCTTATAATCAAATTTAAGTATACATAAACAAACTAACATGATCTCTCATGCGTATGACGTCATGAATGTGGCATGCAATTTTTCACGACTTGAGGCCCTATACTAGGAAAACATAAATATTTTCAATGTTAATAATACTTTCCTTATAGAGCCAGCAGCAGCGCATCATCAGACGATGTGACAGAAAGAAGAAACAAAATAAACGATTAGTTTGAGAATTTGCCTATTTATGTGCTTTTAAGTGCATGAAACTTGCACCTAATATTTCGTTGTATATTTAGGTGTACAATAATTTATATTGTTAAGCGTAATTTGAAATACGTATATCCATATTTCGGACTTAAAGACATGTTGCTTTTGCTCGATCTATTTGTTTACAGTACAGTTTATAAGTTTTTGTTCGTGTTGTATGTTTTTCTTTCGGTTTCGGCTATTTTTGTGGCAACTGACACTTAGTGTAATTATGCCTCAAAAGCACTGTATTCCTGGCTGTAAGGGAAACTATAAAAATGGGCCGTAAGTTCATGTTTTCGATTTTCCAAAGGACGTAAGTTCACAAAAATGGCTAAAAGCTATACCTCCATATACCTTTGAGCCTACAAACACGAAAGTATGTAAATACCATCTATTGTTTTTAAATTGTCCTAATTATTTATCAACAAATTTCAAAATACGCCCTTATTATTTATCAAAAAATTTCAAAATACGGCCAAGTAAAGATTAAAAGCTCAAAAATATTGATGAGTTAAATTTATCAAAAGCTCTTGAAATAAGCAAAGTTGGCTTATAGAAGCACTAGAAAAAACATACATTTTGATAATTTTATAATTTTGCGACATAGCCAAGAATTATTGTATTATTTGAAGCTTGCAATGTATAGAGATGCGGCTTAGTTCTTACAAATAACTGACAGACTATTCTGTGATAAGCTATGGCCCAGCTGCTCCTCAATTAAGTTAAGCTAATAGGAAAATTGGCAGGATTTATCCAAATAAAATGTTAACGATTCAGGTTACTCAAAAGATTCAGTCTGACCAGCGAAGATCTGCTGCTCGTAAAGAAAATTTTTTTAGATCGTAACTTAAATCGTAACGTAAATTTCTCAAGTTCCGCTCAAGAACCATATAATAAAATTTCTTTCTGCTATCGTAAAGATTACATTTTTTTCATGCGTAAATTAACTGCAAATAAAACAAATATATTTTTTTGAGATCTAATGAAAACTCAGCGTTGCATTTCAACAATCATTCAGTATTCACCCTGTAACTTATAAAATATCTGTTGATTCCTTAAGGGGTCTTGCCTTATAAGGAAAACTGTAAAATAACAGTTTAGAAATTCACATCTATGCTTTAAATCAAGACGTTCTTGAGGTGTGTAAATATCCAATTCTGCTATTTACATAATTATAAATAAATAACGAGGATATTAGTTCCGTTCTTGACTGGTTGATTTATTATTTTTTTATTTTAAATGTTCTTGACACAGAAACAATGGCGCCATAAAGAATGTGTCACTATTTATTAGTTTGTTCAATTGCATAATTTAAATATTTACTCTGTTTTTATTTGACTATCAACTTTCCTTTTAAGGAGCATCTACTATATGTGCCAATATAATGATAAAAATTGATGTTACTTTTCCCACAGCCCCATTTCTCATTCCTCGATATAATAAATGTAAATTGAGACTTAGTCAAATTGAATTTTGTTATTATTTTTTATGCGAGATGGAATGGAACTTTATAAAATTAATGATACACAAAGAATCATCTCAGATGCTCAGTAAAAATTAATTTTTAGGAGGCGATTCAGAACATGCGAGCCATCAAAGAAAAGAATTGGAATCCTACAATATTGAAAAGTTTTTAGAATTGTAGTATCTGAAATAGAAAAATTAAAATTCAAGAATTAAAGTAAATTCACATAAAGAAGTTATTTCACAAATGAAAAGAACTTTAACTAAAAGTTAAGATACAAGGCAAACAAAAAGCTTCTAGATTTACGAAATATTACAGAATAGCTTTTAATAACATAAAAAGCTTTGCAAGTGCATAGTGCATAAAAAAGAGCACATGAAATTTTGATCCAGTTGGAGGCTTCATAACATTTGAATTAGTTGATCGATCGAGCTGATAATTTTTTATATTTTGTAAGTTTAACTTTTGGCATTCCCTGTCGTATCGCCTTATTAATGTCAAAAGTATCTAATTATTTTTTTTTTCAAAAACGAGATAAATAAAACACTAGGAAGTTTTCATCCAGGGGAACACATGCAAGAAGTAACTAACTGATGCAGCCAACGAAAACTACCTATTTGACATTTCAAATCTCACGATAATATTTTTTCAATTATATAATATGGAAAATATAATTAAGTGTGCTACTGAAGATTGGCACTAACAAATAATATAACTTATAATTTTAAAAGTCATTAACCGCATTTAGTTACTTTCAGTATGTATTATTATTTGATCATACTATGTTTACGCTAACGCATTGTAAGGCTGGTAAAAATAACGATATCAATTATTTGTTTATTTTTAAATCAGTACTATGATGTGGATTGATTTGTTGACAAGTTTGTGTACTTTTTTCAGAGTCTGTTTTTACTTTGTCAGTTTTTGGATTTTGAAAAAAACAGAGGGAAGTAGACTTCAAATTTTTTACATTTTGATCAGGGTCGGGTCTAACAGGTTCTGTAAGTAGGGCAAAAAAACATAGTGCACAATTAAATTTTCTCATTTGAAAAATGGAAATGCATTGAAGTTTTAAATAGGAGTCTTCCTAGGTCGTTCCTACTATTTACAGAATAATAAAATGTAGTGTTTCTATTTTCAATCGCCAT
The DNA here is from genome assembly GCA_016904865.1 of Pissodes strobi. Lineage (NCBI taxonomy): Eukaryota > Metazoa > Arthropoda > Insecta > Coleoptera > Curculionidae > Pissodes > Pissodes strobi. Next base: position 7,581 of record JAEQML010070104.1, on the reverse strand, counting down.
AAGAATTATGCCTTACTTTGTCCAACTTTTTAAAACACTAAAATCTTAACAACTTCGTACAAAAAGAGGAATTTAAAACCAAGCAAAAAAATATTTTGACTTGCATAAGTAGCTAACCAATGATTTTATCGTACTTAATAATTGGTTTTGTGGTCTTCCGACTTAGAGGCAATTTTTTGTTCCTTTTGATAGATCATGTTCATTTTAAAGCATTTTTTGTGTGTATTTCTCGGTACTCGATACCATGCAGTTTTTAAGAAGAAATTTGTGTTTGCAAAATGGCTTCTTCAATCTGAGCCAAACAGAATTTTAAAAGTTATGGAAACCATAAAAAGATCAATAAATTGTGAAGAAAAAGAAAAGTGAAAATTTGAAAAATTAGATCAAAAAGTAAAATACATATGTAAAAGAAATTTTGCATCTTGGCGCAAAAATCATTATCTTAGGCATAAGTTCTCAGAAAGCAATAATGTCTGGCTGCCAGGGGCGGCTTCTCAATCAGTGCGCCCGTGCGCGCGCACTGCCTTCGAAAGTAAACGGAAAAATAAAATCTTCCCTACATACAATTTAACATAAACTAACTATAATTTGCGAATTTACATATTTTTGAATCTCCACTGGCCGCAGAATACATTATTTATAAGAGCGAAATCGAGGCACGACGGCGACGATCAAAACGCAGAGCGTCCAACGGCTGCCTCCGTCCGTAACCACAACTAGTTTAAATGGTTTAAATCTGCCGTGCGCTAGTGTTCGGCGCTCTTGTTAAATGCATTTTCGTCATGCAAAACGGTCGGGAATGTTCGTAAAATCACGAGAAGTCAAGGCTCATCCGTGCGCTATTTAGATCCGCACTTTGTAGCTTAATTTAGTGATAATTTGCAATTCTTGCGTATATAGTATGGTATCACAAACTGATTTTTTCAGGGATGAAAGTACATGATAAGATAACCCTTATTTCGGAGGTAATACAAAATTAGACTCCACAAAAGGACACTATCATCAAAAATCGAGATATTGGTACCATCGTATAGAGGAAAAAATACTTATTTTTTGGTCCAATGCACAATAAGGTCTTTGTAGGAAGTATTTTTTGATAATTATTCAAAAAAAATTCATTTGCATTAGACCATATGGCCGAAAAAAAATTTAAATGTAAATATCTCGTTTTCAACTGTGCAAAAATTTAATTAAAAAATAGTTATTTTTAAATATAACACTCAATTAACAAAAAGGGAAGGCCTAAATGAAAAAAAATATTCTTTATAAAAGTTTCGCTTATGTCTTGACAAGGTAATAGAGTGAATCCCATATTTTTTGCTTATAAACTAACAATGGTATAACAATAAATAGTGAGAGACGTCATGGGTTTACGCCCTAATTAAATATGTCCAGCCTCTTCGTCTTCAAGCTACGGCTGATGCAACACATTTATTATAGGTCCTGAAAAATTCAGCTTGTGTGGAAAAAGTGGCAGGTAAATCGTTTTTTAGAGCGAATATTACATACTACTATTATAAGTATTATTCTGTATTATACTCCAGTCGAGCCGTGAATTTATTTTTGTTTTGTTCGGTTCGTTGACGCTTGTTAATTAGCTGCATATAAACTCGTGAGTTTAGTGTACGTAATATTGTTTAGTGTTTTATATTTTTATTTATATACTATTATTCTACTGTCATGGCTAGTAGTTCGGGTTCTGGCAATTGCTGTGGGGGCATAAATTCAGTTGACAATATTATTAAAAATAACTTTTCTCTATTGGATCTGAATAAAAAGATTGAAATAAAGAGGTTAGGGCGACCGATGCCGGTTTTAAAATTAGACCAAACATGTGCCAAGAAAAAGGATGGTCGGTTTTTCACCAGACATTTTAACCCCCGAAATCTTGTGGCGAATGGAATTTCACTTTAAAGCTAGGAAACGGCAAAGTCGAAGGGCTAACCATCGACAAAAAGATGTTCAATAACACTTTTTTGCCATCAAACCGATATATTTTTTAACGTTTTCGAACTTCTCCTGATTTTTTTTTAACTTTTTTGATTTGTAGTTACAATAAACTGTTTTAATTGTTTACCCTTCTGGAATCGATAAGTACCTACTTATTAATTTCTTTTAGTGCGCAACAATTATCATTCAAGAGGGCGCCGAATTCATTTTTTAAACGATTTTAACGAGTTTTGGGTAAAAAATGGGCGTGGCACCCCCAATCCTCCGTCGGCGCCTGCAGCGGGCATCCCCCTATACGTACGAAAAAACCTACATAAATTGCGCACTACCTATTTAAAACCTCACGAGCCGCCACTGCTGGCTGCAAACTGATGAAGGAATCATTATAGACAAGAATAAAGATGAAAGAGTATGTGAGCTAAAGTGTCGCCATGGAAGGCCTAGGAAACATTTTAATGAAAGTAGTAAGCGGACACAAAAACGAAGAATTGTTGAAATTGCAAAGAAATCGATTCGCATATAGATGCGCCAATATTGAGCCTTCACGGATGCGTACGTGCTAATTCATATATTTTTCAAAGTATTTTTTTCCTGATTTGAGGCATTAACTTGGGTTAGTTTTGGTTGGTTTTGGTTGAGCCGTCGGAGCGAGCGAAGCGAGCAGAGGGTCCTGCGTGGAGTGAAATATTAGAACGACAACACTGGGCTACTCCCACATGCGCAGATCTGAAGGTTGAAAATTTGACTTTGGTCGACTCAATGAATAAAGAATAGGAAGGAAGGAGCAAAAGACATATTGACATTAGACCGAATTGGTTCTTGCATATGGCGACCCAGATTACCAGTGCCGTCTCCTAAAACGATTGCACAACAAAAAATAAATACTTATACTATGTATTTATATAGTTTTGTTGTTTATTACTTACTGGTACAGTGATCTAAAAAAAAGTTATAATTTATAAATATTGACAACATGTATAAAAAAATACGTGCGTTTTTTGCGGATCATATAAATGTTTTAACTTTGCTAGATACTTTAGGTATATTCGAAATATAAAAATTAAATTCCTTAGGATAAATTTCACATGTGTAAATTTCATTTTATTAGCTAAATACCTATGTAAAGAAATCTTGGGAAAATACCAAGAAAAAGTGGTGTGTGAAAAAAATTTTGTTTTCCCTATAATATGTTTTCTATGTTTTCCCATTAATTTTTTGGAAAATTATACCTGTTTTCCATCAGGTGAATAGATAAAGTGAAGTTTTAAATAAATAATATCACCAATTCACAATTATTCTAAATTACATGAATGATTATTACATGATGGTTACGAGGTATGTAAAAAGCAGCACTTATCCGAAAAAGAAACGCAACTTTCTGTTTTTTTTTTTTTTCGATAATTTTTGTATCTAAATGTAATTGTAAACATATAAGTTTAGGCACCTGACATTTACATACAGAAGTTTATTTTTCACATTTGAAATGGAAAAGTATCAAACATAACGTTAAAAATGTTATCCGTTAAATCCTATAGCTTGCCTTAAAAATAACACTAAAATATCTAATAAATTAGTCGGCCTTAAGATATTTTGTAAAATTGTCTATAAATTGCTGTCATTTACAATTTTTTTTTTGGGATTTTTCTTTCCAGTTATGCTTTTTTTAGTACTTAAACGACTGAGTAAATAAAATGAAAACGAATTTTTGCAAATTTGGGGTTGGATTCGTTTTAAATAAGGCATGACAGTATAGTATATTATATTATATGACTCATTCTGACGTTATGTTTGGGTGCTTCTTCCTACGTTTTGATGGTATTTGTTGTGTTTAAAGCTATTTTTGCGATTTACTTTGATTTGGAACATTGTTTTTTTCTTTAGTAATATTATTGCAGATATTGCGTTAATTCATATAGTGTTTAATTAGAAATTTAGTGGTAAAGGTGTGTATTTTGGATTAAAGAAGCAAAGTAAACATGGTTAGTTGTGCAGCTTGTGGCCCTTCTAAAACTCAACCAAATTCAGAACTTGGAATAACATTTTATCGGTAAGTAGGTATTTTACGCTTATTTTTCTGGTTTTTACCACTTAATAAAGCAAAATTATAAATTGTCTAATTGTTAACAAATACAGATCTAATTATGGGCATACCCGTAAAAAAAATTGCATTAAAAATCAATTTTTGCAAGAACATTAGACAGTGCTAAAAGTAATAAATTCTTTTCTTTTATACTTGACATGTTAAAGTTTATACTGCCAATAAACTGCTAAAATTAGTTATTTGAATATAATTGGGAATTTGAAATGCAAAAATAAGCAAAATATGGTTAGATAATAGTGGGGTAGTTTTGAAGTGTGTTTCTTATTAAAAAAATAGTACTACCAAAGACAATCCCTGTGAATTGTCTTTGGTACTACCTGATTTTATTGAAGAAGCACCCTTCAAAACTAACGCACTATTCTCTAACCATATTTCGCTTATTTTTGCATTTCAAATGCCCAAATATATTCAGATAACTAATTTTAGCATTTTATTGGCAGAATAAACTTTAACATTTCAAGTATAAAAGACAAGTATTATTTTTAGCACTGTCCAATATTCTTGCAAAAATTGGTTTTTAATGCTATATTTTTTACGGGTACGCTCATGATTAGATCTGTCACCTATTTGTTGACAATTAGACAATTTATAATTTTGCTTTATTAAATGGTAAAAAACAGAAAAATAAGGGGTAAAATACCTACTTACCGATGAAATGTTATTCCAAGTTCTGTATTTGTTGGAGTTTTCGAAATATCACAAGCTGCACAAGTAACTATGTTTACTTTGCTTCTTTAATCCTAAATACACACTTTTACCACTAAATATCTAATTAAACACTATATGAACTAACGCATTATCTACAATAATATTACTAAACAAATAAACAATGTTCCAAGTCAAAGAAAATTGCAAAAAATAGCTTTAAACACAAGAAATACTATCAAAACGTAGGAAGCACCAAAACATAACGTCAGAATGTGACATATTATGGTTCCTCCGCAGCCTTCTCGATGCCTCAGGAGTTTGTCCCACGTATTAAGTGTCAAACGGCGCACAAGCTCCTTCCTTTCTCTTCTTTATTCTTTGGGTCGACTCAAGTGACAAATCGATTAGTGTCGATTTGCAACTGGTGGAGTGGAGTTGTCTTCTGCAAATCTAGATTGCGGACTGCGAAGTCGCTCGCGACTGTTTACGTTCTAGCTTTAATTCAGAGTTCAAGTCTTGCAAGCTGCATTAGAACCACTTCTACTAAATGCGCGATTTACTTGAAATTTGGTATGGTTACATAGTTTGGGTGATAATACAATTACGTTACATATTCAATTGTTCAAAATTCAAGATCGAGGACAAATTTTGTTACATTTTTAGGTTCTTAACCGAAACTTCTTCTGCAAGGTGCTACATTTGTGGGGCCACTCCAAAGAAGATGAATGATATTGAAATTTTTTTTCCAAAAACCTAGTAATGAAAAAGCTTTTAAATTTGGCTTATGGCACTCACGCCTACATCAGATTTTTGGAATATTTAATTCACGTTAATTATAAATTTATTATTAAAAAATGGCAAGCACGATCTATTGAGAAAAAGCAGAAAGTTGAGTATAGAAAAAGGAGGATTCGACAGGAATTTAGAAACAGGCTTGGTTTACACATCGATAAACTGAAGGCAGGAGGAAGGGGTAACGTACCCCTTCGTCCTACTTTCAGTTTAGCGATGTGTAAACCAAGCTTGTTTGACCTGAGTGACGGCAACGCGGCGCAATTTTTTTCTTTTTAAAATTCCACACCAGATATCTGGAATTCCAGAAGAGTTAATAAATATGCCGATGCAGTTCAATTCTAGAAACATTGAATTCTGGGTACCAAATAAATGTTCAAAACTTTAGCGACTATGGAAAACCAAAACTGCAAAGAAGTTGATCGAAGATTTTCCATGGTACTGCCTTCCAGCTTACGTTCATAAAATACTGATTCATGGATCTGAAGTTATAAGCAATTGTATTCCTTCGATTCGTGAACTATTTGAAGAAGCTGCGCAAACCAAAAACAAGGATATCAAAAAGTTTAGACTAAACCATACAAGCAAATAGTAGGAAACACACTAATTTTTAACCTTAGACCCATAAATCTCAGGAGTTAGGAAACTTCCCTAAAAAAATATTGTTTTTTTCCCGAAGATGCAGAACATTTAATAATGACTAAGTAACTCTAAATTTGGAAATTTTCTTATTTTATTATTTATTGTAATTATCAGTTCGATTTTAGGTTTTTTCTTAAGAAATGTTCTTTTTATGTTTTTATATTATGATGCTGATAAATCAAATATTGCTTACAAATTAGCATTCCTATAAAACACTTTTTTCTTCATCATTAGTTCATATTTACACCACGAATTTGTGTTCAAAACATAACTTTAACAGATTAACAGAAAAAAGCAGCTGAAAGGGCTGCAGGCAAAGGCCCTGATTAAGAGGCCTAATTTAGAAGTTGCAGGACCTCTCAGCACTCCTAAGGATTAAAACTTCTCTCGGTCTTTAAGATTTTCTTGAGATAATTTCAAGTAATAGATAATATTTACACAACGAATGTAATTCCAAAAAAAAAACAGATTAAAAGAAAAAAAGCTGAACCAGCTATAGACAAAGAAACGGATTTAGATGTTGCAGTACCTATCAGCAATGATTAAAACTTCTCTGTGTTATGTTTTTCTCCGAATCTATCTAATTATTTGTAAGACATTTTTGTAATGATCTCAAGCATTAGCTAACATTTATGCCACGAATTTGTTTTGAAAAAACAGATTTGTAGAAAAAAAACTGATCCAGTTATAGATAGGCAAAGGCCCTGATCAAGAGGTCTGATTTAGATGTTGCAGGACCTATCAGCAGTCCTAAGTATAAAAACTACTCTGTGTTGTGTTATTATCCGAATAATATCTAGTTATTTGCAAGAATTTTTGTAACAATTTCAAGTATTAGTTAACATGTACACCACGAATATATATTTAAAAATAGAGTTAGCAGAGTAAGAAAAAATAGCTGAAGGCGAAGAAACTGATGATGAGACCTGATTTAGATGTTGCAGGACCTATCAGCAATCCTAAGGATTAAAACTGCTCTGTGTTGTGTCATTCTCCGAAGAATATCTAATTATTATTTGTAAGATTTTTTGTAACAATTTTAAGTATTAGCTATCATTTACACCACAAATGTATTAAAAAAAAAAAGATGAAAAGAAAAAACTGTTGAACCAGCTATAGGCAAATAAACTGGTCAAAAGGCCTGATTTGGATGTTGCAGGCCCTATCAGCAGTCCTAAGGATTAAAACTTCTCTGTGTTGTATTATTCTCCGAATAATATCTAATTATTTATAAGATTTTCTTGTAACAATTTCAAGTATTAGTTAACATTTATTTACACCACGAATGTATTTTCAAAAAAAAAAACAAATTAAAAGAAAAAACAGCTGAGTCAGCAATAGCCGAAGACACTACTCAAGAGACCTGATTCAGATGTTGCAGGACCTATTAGTACTCCAAAGGATAAAAACTTTATTCTGATCAGTAATTCTCCGAAAAATATCTAATT